>NW_019104661.1:235300-248462 GCF_001995035.1 Momordica charantia
AAATAACCTTGGATGTTTAGTTTATTGGATTTTGGAAAATGCAAAGCTATGATTCAACAACAAATTTATTGAATAAAACTTTATTAAATAGACATATGTTTTTACAAAATACAAACTACGAGTTTAGGGCAACACACCCAACACTCAAGAGGCTTAGGGATCACTCCCGGCAGGCACAAGATAGAATGAAAAAACAGGCTGATAAGCATCGCAGGGATGTAGAATTTGAAGTAGGGGACAAAGTGTATCTCAGAATACGACCATACAGGCAATGGTCCTTTAGCAAAGAGAAGGAACGAGAAGCTGAGTTCCAAGTTCTTCGGGCCTTATGAAATATTGTAGCGCATTGGGAAGGTGGCCTATCGTCTCGATCTACTAGTGGAAACCAATATCCATCTGGTTTTCCATGTGTCGCAACTGAAGAAAGTGGTGGGCGAAGCCTCGACGTCACGACACATCCCTCCTCAACTATCTGACGAATGAGAGTGGATGATCGAACCGGAGTCAGTCTTTGCTTATCAAACCAACCCAACCACCGGCGACTACGAAGCACTGGTTAGTTGGAAAGGCTTACCTGAAGAGGACGCTACATGGGAGTCAGTTAGAGAGATCTACAAGCAGTTCCCTATGTTCCACCTTAAGGACAAGGTGGTTGTTGGGAGGGGGGGAGTGAGGGGTAATGTTAGACCCCCAATCCTGAAGACCTATAGTAGGAAGGATAGAGGGAAAGGCAAAATGGTAATTGAGTGAATATGTAGGCCAACGGCCATGAGAGAGAATAGGGGTAGAGGGACGTGTTGTCCTTTTTAGGAGCAGTGAATGTCATTAGGGGGGATATTCGAGATTTCAGTGTTTTGGGTGCTACATTGTCGCTTTTGAAGAGTTCCCCACCCTCTCGAATTTGTGAGTTGATTTTAGTGTTTTGTTGTGTGCTTTTTCTGGTATCGCCTTCGGGCTTGAAGTTCTATTTCAATCAAAATCTTGTGAGGAGATACCTCACATGTTCTCCCCTTTTCTTTCGGTCCCTCAGTCCTCGGTTGATTGAGTTTTCGAAACTCCAATCTTTCTCTTGATCTCTCGATTTTCCTCTCAATTATAAGATTGTTCCCATAAACTGAATTCTTAACATCCAGAGGATAGCGATGAAGACTTTTTGGTGGCATTGGTGTCTACATTGAAGAGGTGTCTTCAAAGGTATGTTTCACTAACTTCCTTTTAATTATACTTATGTTTTTTCTTTGTCGTACTTCCAAAACAAGATCGAAGCACACGTGTTCGAACGCTTCCGCTGTGGGATCTGATCCTTTCATTTACGAGCTAGCAAGGGGGATCTAATGGACCTGCAAATCAAAAGCTCCAACGATACAAAATTAATCAATCAAACTCATTAACTGAGTTAATCTACAGTCGTTAACTGCGGGCCACTCCACTAAAGACTCGTTTTTTTCACTGTAGAATATTTTCGTATCCATGGATGTACGACCATTAACGGCAAATCAATCTTTCACGAGTGCTCGTAACTCAAGCTGGGTCAAATTATCGTTTTACCCCTCAGTTACATCTTGCTCCTTAAATATCACTACTCCTCTAATGAACAACCCAGTTATGGAATGACCAATAACCGGAAGTCCCTCTCGGGCCAGTGAGAGGGTGAGGCCACTTGTTCAAGTCCCGGAGTCAGCATGTAAGGGAACACTCATCTACTTTCCTAATGTCGGGAATGAGTAAATTCAATCTTGTGTAGTTATGTTTCCAACTTCCCACTCAGTCTCGTCCCCAAAAAGGTAGGATTATTGAGTCAGTTACTCGGCCACTCTCACCCATACATATCAAAGGACGAGCCCTCACGGGCGGGAGTCCATAACTCACTCAGGATTGAGAATGAGTTGTATGGTCATCTCCTATGAAATAACAATCTATTAGTCAACGACGTTACATCTAAAGATTAGCTATTTCTCGGTCCAGTCTTATATAAACTCATTATATAAGATACACCACTCGCATGTCTCCACACGAACGACTTGGATCGGGTCGTTTGTAACATTTACAAAGTGGGTCGTATCTATAGTGTTGCCAAGATAAGGTACCCAACCTTATTCATATACTATAAACCCTTTAGGTTATTTCCGAGATATTATCCACTTATACATCAAGGGTATATCAAATATATACTCAGTATATATGGTATATCAAATATATACCCAGTATATATATTGTCCCAGTTACATGAAAATAACCTTGCATGTTTAGTTTATTAGATTTGGACAATAAATTGAACAACAATTTGATTGAATATGAAAACATAACTTTATTGAATATAAATCTGTTTTTACATAATCACGAGCTACGAGTTTAGGGCAATACACCCAACAGTCAGGAAGCTCGTTGTTGGTGAAACCTGGAGGTTGTTTCATATATACTTGTTCCTTGAGTAAACCATGTAAGAAGACATTCTTGATATCTAGTTGCGTTAGCTTCCATCCTGCGCTCACTGCAAGAGATAAAATTAGTCTAATAGTACTAGATTTTACCACTGGGCTATAGTTTTATTCATAATTTATTCCTTGTACTTGTGTGTATCCTTGAGCTACGAGTCTAGCTTTGTGTCATTCAATTGATTCATCTTCTTTGTATTTAGTTTTTAGTATTCATTTTGACCCTATCACTGGTATGTTCAGGTCTCTCCACTAACTCCCAAGTATTGTTTTGATAGAGGGCCATCATTTCTTCCTCCATAGCTTGCTTCCAATGGGGTATGGTCAATACCACCTTGTAGTTCTTTGGTTCTGACTCTTGATCCATGGACATTAATGCTCTTTGCGTAGTATTATGTTTTATCCTTTGAATTTCTTGAGCGAAAGCGAGATTAAGTGTTGAATTTTCCCTTAAAGCATCATAGTGTATCACTAGAACCACACTGGTGCATTGTCTCTCTATTTTTTCAAGTTCCGTCGAATTCCTTTATTCAAGAAAAGTGGTGCAAATTTGGCTATTTTTCTAGGCCAAATTTACCATCTACATAAATAATACATCTTATTTTTGTTAAATGTTGTTTTTTAGCAAAACAAAGTAATTGAAATTAGGATAAGATATCAAGACATTCAAGGGCAAGAAAGTTTGTCATCTCTAAAAGCTAGTTCTTGAGCCAAATATTATGATCTTGTTGTAGAATCGCTCTCCTTGCTATACAACGAGTGACTCCATTTACTTCTCTATTTGTGAACTTAACTGTAAATTGAGCTCAATCAAGTAAGGAAGCATTTACATTTGAAACGATCATCCCTATTTCTAAGAGATCTTCTACTTCTTGGTTGAATAGGTTGTAGATTCGGAGCGAGTCAATTTCCAGTTAGAAAGGGAAGATTCCAGCATCAATGACTAGCTTCAACTCCTTCCTCGCTACTATCGCTTCAGCTTCATCAATTGTCAAGGCATATTCCAAGTATTTAGTCGCAGCAGCTACAATTTGCCCTCTGTGATTTCAGATGATAATCCCTAGACCTGCATTAAAGTAGATAGGAGAATAAGCTGCATCTGTCTTTATTTTGTATACCCCTCCCTTAAGAGGGCGTCAAATTGCTTGATTTCTTTTAAGATTTTGTACTATAGATTTTGCTTTAGTTGATCTAAATGTAGAGGTATAATTATTTGCCCATATTGCAAAATTAGATGTAGCCACTTGTCATCTCTGGTTAAAAGCTTTTGCATTTCTCTTATTATAGATTTCCTATAGAAACACAACCATCTCCTCAAAGTCAGCTGAATTTAATTTTTCTTGCCAATCCCGAAGTAAAAGCATGATGTTGTGGCTCAGTTTATCATTAAGAGAGCAGCACATTTAGAATTTTCCAATTTTTCTGTAGAAGTCATGAATCTCCAAAATACATGAAAATTGTCTTTCCCCTTTCTTTTGCACTGAAAGCAATAGTTAGGACATCTACACCTTTTTTAAGCAAGTTTGTCCCGTTAAGGAGCTTATCTTGACACAGATACCAAAAGAATACCCTAAGTATTGCTAGGAACATCCATCTTCCAGAGCTCAATCCACTATTGTTTCAAAGATTCCGTAGAAGAAGACGAGACAGTAAAGATTTGGTTGCTTCATCTACGCTACCCTCTATCCACTTTTCACTGTATAAACTACAGTTTTCTTATGATGCCAGATCAGTCTGTCTGCTCTTCCACTCCAACCAATTGGTATAGCTACGATTCTCAAAATAAAAGAAGGATTTCACCCGATCTTTAAGGACATGAAGTCACTTTTTTAAAATACCTTCCCTTGAGAACTTGGGCCAAGATTGATGTTGGATCATTTAGGATCGTCCCTCCCTGCTTCGCAAGTAAAGCCTGACAAGTAAATCTCTGAACCTCATTCCTCCAAAATGTTGGATCATTTCGGAGTGTAAATTGTCTTCCAACCCATCCAATGGATTTTCCTATCTTCCTCACCCACACCCCACCAGAACCGAGTTGCAAGCTGATTAATCATTTAATTAATTGAGAAGATTCTTTGGCATGATATAGAGTAACAAGTAATGACCTAAATTACCGCTTTAATAAGTATTTCCTCTTAAATATCTACAAATAAATATTTGAAATCATTCGTAATGAATTATGTGTCAAATTTTCATGCTAGATTCAAATATATACTATAGTTTAGGAAAGAACATTTCAACCAAGTCAATTTCTTTTTCTTCCAATTTGGTGTGTGTTGTGACAATTGTCTCCTGCATTCCTACTCTTGTGAAGAGAAAACATGAGTTTCGTAGATTCCTCTTTTCATCAAAGAGAGTCTAAGAGATAGTCTAAATATATTTAAAAAGAAAAATAAAAAATGAAAAGTAGATCAATTTTCTCTCCCTCTTTCTAATAATTAAATTAAGTAGGACTTCAATTGGTACATAAGTAAATAATAATAATAATAAGTTTAAGAAGGCATCTTTTGGAACTATAAACCAGTGAAATTTTAATTATATATTAAAAAACAAAAATATTGAAATGGACAAAATATAATTTTGAAATGAAATATTGGTTCAAATGTCATGGAAGTTGAGAAAAGTGTAATGAAAGCATCATATACTTATCTTTCACGATATATAAATATGGATCAACTCTCCACCATCCATGGCGACAAAATTCGAAAAAAAGTAAAAAATAAAAAATAAAAAATAAACATAGTTTTAAAAAATGTTTTTTGAAAATCTTTAATGACCCATTTGTTTTTTAAAAATTTAGAAGATGCCTACCATATTAGATTATAGATATAAAAAATTATAGATATCTGATATTTTTGATGGTCATGTTTTTTTTTCTTTTCTTACAGGAGTCTTTATGAAAATGTTTTGAAATATCTAGACAGCAATATTGTTCCAACATCTTTACTAGCCCTCACGTAATTTATATGTTATCAATTTTTCAAAAATGTATAATTTGAATTTATATAATTTGTGTTGGGTGATACATTTTGTCCAATGAATAAATGTCACAAATTAAAAATAATATTTAGGATCCATCACAAATTTATGTATCCTTATGTCATGCGTCTTCCTTATAATCGTCTCATTACATCAGCTAAAATTGAATCAAACTCATGTGAAGATTGAGCTCAAATCCATTAAGTCCATGAGAAGAAGGTTCATGTAAGACTCATAAAGACTCTATAAATAAAAAAGGTCACTTCTCATTTGAGTCATTCAAAACAGGTCAGATTTAGAGTCAAAGAGAATTCAATATTATACAAGTATTCAAAAGACTCAGAAAGCACAAGAAGACTTAAGACTCGAAAAATTGAAGACTACGGGACTTCGAGAATTGAATCTTCTCCTCATCAACAACAAATCAAAGACTTCAAAGACCTTCAAAAGCTTCAAGGTGAAGAACTCACCAAGCTACATAGCTGAAGAACTTCATCAAGTTGCATAATTGAAGAACTACTTAAACAAGCCGAATAACTCTTCACAAGCTACAAGCCTAATAATTACATGCATCAACAGCCGAATAACTCTTTACTAGCTACAAACCAAAGAATTTAATCAAGCAGCATTGCCGAAAAACTTCAACAAGTCAAAAAACTTCATCAAGTTGCATAATCAAAGAACTTTATCACGCTACAAATCTAGGAACTTCATCAACAAGTCGTATATCTTCAAAAAGCTCAAAGCGGAAGGCCTCAAAGATTCTTCAACAAGCTAGAAGCCAAAGGCACCAATCTTCTTGATATAAGAACAAACACTACTAGAAAATTGGGTTTTCGTGACGCTCATGAATAGTAAAATACGTTTACAAGCCTTATGATTGTACTGATATTTTGTGCTATGTAATTTAAAGATATAGAAAAAGTGTAGGCATGTCGTTTATTTGAATCGTGCTTCTTCTGTTTGATTGTTATGTTGGTTGTTTTATTATATTATCGAGTAAGTTGATAAGGAAGACTATGCATGTTGATGAATAGGTTGGTTTTTGTTTAATCATTTATCTAACTTGGGTATTGTTTTTTCGTTAGGTCATTCTTACCCCAAAGATGTCGACAATTAGGAATGCAACTAATCAGTGACTGAGCATCGTTGTTAGGGTTGGTGTGTAAGGAACATGTTTAATTCTGTAATTCTGTAATTTGTGTTTGAGAATACTAGTACATTCTAAATTAATATATTAGCTTCTTTGTTCATGTTTAATATATTTCAACTTTGTTATATTTGCGTGTTCGATCGACAATTTGACAATATGATATTTATATTCCGCGACATCTGCAATAAAAATTAAATACATATTCAGTGACCCTCTTTTTATCGTCACAAAATAAAATCATTAGTGATATTTTTAAACCGTCACCGAAATATTTTTTAGGACGATTATCAAACGTCACGAAATAAACTTTTCATGACGTTTAAACACCGTTACGAAATACACTTTTTGTGACATTTAAACACCGTCACGAAAGGATGTCACGTGACCTCTCCTCTCCTGTTCAAGGTCTTTCCGTGACATTTCATAACCATCACGAAATCATTTTTCATGACGGTTTATGAACGTCGTGGAAGTCCATGTCTTTCATGACGCTAATAAACTGTCATGTGTGCTAATTTTTGTGACGTTTTTTAAACGTCTCGTATACCTTTCGTGATGGGCGTATACGTGACGGCGTTAAAAACGTCACGAAAAATTTTGGTGACGCCAAAAAAACGTCACGGTAGCTCGAATTTCTAGTAGTGAAACTCATTAGCCCTCAAATCAAGTTTACACTTGAAAGAAAGTATCAGAAGATTACATATTAGAGATTGTAACACTAGGTAGATAAATACAAATCAAGTTCATTTATTTTGAGTTTTTCAAGGAACAATTTCTATTGATTTAATATAATATTTTTAAATTAATTTAATTTACATTGGGAGACAATTGAAAATTTAAAATAGATGAAATATTACACACTAAATTTCAATTAAAAATAAGTGAAGATATTACACAACCTACGAGTTTATTTTATATCTAAATATCTAAATGCATTAATAAATATAGTTAATTGTATATGGTCATTTATCAAAGGATAAATGCATTGATTTATGTTTAAAAAAAATTGATGAAAGATAACATGTAGAGGACAAAAATGTTATTAGAAGATATACTCAATGGAGGAATCTTGGAAACTCGGAGAGCATAAAAAGCTAACTGTCCTCTATATGGGTACTCTCAGATGTCGAATCTAGATACTCATTCTATGGGATCTAAGATTCTCACCAAAAAGACGGTAATACCTAAACAAATGATCATTTGTTTGATGGAAATCTAAGATTTTATGGAATCAACAACCAAATTTTTGTTTTGTTTTTCTGAAATATACAAAAGTTTTTTTTTATGGAACTTAGATATCTGGAATTTTAGAGGCTTGAAAATTTAGATTTATGGCATCTTTAGATAACCAAAACCATAGGTTTGTTTGACAAGAAATTTATAATGATTTATGAGAATATTTGAATAGTTATGTTTATTCTCTAAGATTTTTATGAGAATATTTAATTATATATTGTTCCAAAAAAAAAACCTCTTTTAAATGTTGTTGTAATTTAGACATTGACTTTTACCTACTTTCAATTTTAACTTGAACTTTTCTCAAAAGAAAATTATATAATTGATGCTATTTTTATTTGGATCATATTTTTACATTATTAGATTAGAAAAAAGAATTAAGGAAAAATAATAATATTGATGTATCTAAATTTTTTTACATGTGTAATCAATATCAATTTTGAGAATGACATTTCCTTTTCTCTAACTTTTGCATGAGGTTTTCTTTCTTTTGTTAACAAGTCTATCTCAGCCCTTTGGTCAACCAGCTTCTGATCATTGCTAATAGCAATAACTACCTCTCATCCCAATTCGATTCACTCCATTTAATCGAGAAGCAATTGATTTCGATATATTAGACAAATGACTAACTCCATCTATAAACTTTTTATACGAAAGTTTAGAAGATTATGAAATTTGATATGAATTTGTTAAAAATACAACTTTTCTGATGAATATAATTTATTTCGGAATCTTTATAGGGTCTTTCTTCTATAAGTCTGCTTATTCATCTTTACAAATTTTGAATTTTCGTAATTCATTTGTTAAGAAATTTACTAAATTTTTCTTTTTGGAGTGGTGTGTTTCGTAATTTTTACTAATAAATAAAACACATCTTTTTCCAGAGATTTTTTTTAGTACAACATGTTTGGAGGGGAGATATACCAATTATCGCTGAGTTATGCTCGCTTTGACCTAGATTTCTATTTATAATTGTATTAATTCAGTGATTTCTGTTTTTTATCGCATTAATTCCAGGATTTTCGATTCAATGACTTACTATTAAAAGAAAATCACTTTCCAGAATTTACAAAATAATAAATTGAGATATTATACAATTTAATTGAAATTTATTGTATATACGTAAATGTAATTTATTAAATATATTTAATTACATATAGTATTTTTTATTTATTTATAAACAAGTACGTTAATTTATTTTAATTATAAATTAAAAGATAAAGAGAATTGATGAAAGAAAATATAAAAGTAACAAATGAAGGGCGAAAGCGTGAGTAGAAGATGCAGTCAAGATGAAAATCTTAGAAACCAATGTTTCAAGCACCTTAAAATGTTTGGGTATTTATATATTCTTACCCGACTAATGGAGCCAACCTAAACATATCTCAATTAGTTAAGATAGCTATCTCCGACCAAAAGTCTGAGTTCGAATCTCTATCCTTACATATTGTACTAAAAAAACAAAAGGAAAATCTAGATGTCCGTGCCTTGAGCCTCTAAGATACATAGACATCTTGTGAGATGTCCCAACATCCTAAAATTCTCATACAAGATATTTGATTTCATTTTGAATAATGAGTTGTTTCTGAGAATTTTATGTTGAAGGTATCTTCTCACAACAATTTTCCCTTTCATTTTCTTTATATATATGACATATTTTTTCTTCCAGCAAATTTTTTGCTTTTTATTATTAAAATAAATCAAATATATATATATATATATATATTTTACTCTTTCGTAAATAACTCTATTTACATATGACATAGATATATAAAATAAATCTGAGTTAAATGGCATACCACCCTATTTATTTTCAATAGAAATTTTCATTTGTAAATTTCTTAAAATTAATATTAATTATACGTCTAAAAAAATCATCACAAACCAATAGAATCCTCTCAATTTTATAATTCGATAATATATAAACATAATCTACTTGATATAGAATCAGTAATAATAATGCCTTGTTTTGAAAAAAGTTCAAAAGTTGGATTTAAAATTAATAATGAATTTTATAAAAATCTTATATTAATATAAATTTATTTATTCTACAAAATAACATATAAAATTAGTACAAATTCCTAAGATATAAATTACAATAAGAAAACATTGTAAAATATATATAGAGAGAGAGAGAGAGAGAGAGAGAGAATTAATATAGAAAAGACAATTTTCTTTTCAATTTGATGAAAAATGAAATAATATCAAATTTTGAAAGATCCCGGTGAAGAGCGGCTTCCATTTTTCCACCGCCCACCGTCTCTTCGGTCTAAAATCCTCCACAACAGCTACCATCTTATCACTTTTCATACCACCATTCCTTACCCGCCACGTGTCTGAAACGGCAAGTGCTCAAACTATCAAACGTTGATTGGTTAGCTCACATGGACCGAAAACGTCTGCTCGCACCTGATTCCTACCCTCCGCGCTCCATCTCCGCTTCTTCTTATTTATTTATTACTATCCAATTACCATTTTGCCCCTTTATTTCCACTCACCCCGTGGTCCATGGACCTAATTAAATTATAGTTAAATTTTTTTAATAATTACATCACAAAAAGGTGAGAATTTTTTCCTTTCCCTTTTTACAAACGAAGTTAGAATTCTCAAACTAAGAGATTCAATGAAAACTACATCATAATTCATGTTTTCGATATTTTCAAATACAATGTTTGGTAGCATATTTAATAATTATCTAATATATAATGTATTTGTAAGGTAACGTAGTTGCCAACTAAATATTTAGTTTGATCTAATATATTATTAATTAATTTATTAATATATATGTTATAAATTTGGTGTAATTATTATTTTACAATATTATATAATTTGTAATATATTATTTTACATGTTTTAATTTTAACAAAAATTAAATGAATTTATAACATTGAAATACTATATTTATCAAAAATTTTATTTTTTAAAGTAATTCTACATTTTAAAATTTTAAATTTTAAATTTAAAATTCGTAAATTATTTTCAGAATTTTTACTATTGGATCACAAAATCTAAAATACAGTTTTCGAAAACATCTGCCAAACATACATTTGATTCACTAACTTTAAGAAAAAAAAAAGAATTCGAAATTCAATACCAAATAGACCCTTAATGTCGTGGTACTGTACAAATTACCTTATTCACGACTATTGCGTTGAGGTTTTTTTTCTTCTTCTTCTGTAAAAACGAAAATGACATGAAGTAAATGTCGATTATCTTATCGTATATTTTTCTATAAAAAGTGACGTAGTTTCAAAGCTATTGTTAAACTTTTGGATGTTTTTATCCATGTCATTAGTTTGTTGAACCATGATATTAAATATTTGTATGTACAATAATGACATATCCATGTATCAATAGATTCGACATTTACCTGAGGAGTAAATCAACATTTTCATAATATTACAAAAAAGTCGACAAAATATAAAAAATATCAACAAATTCTGATTAATATAGACATAATATTAATTTTAATCCTTTTTAAATTATCTAAAAATGATGAAGTGATTATTTGTTAATGTAAATATATATTTTTTATTTTGATAATTTTTCCATAAATGTCCATCGACATTGACATTTTACGGATATTTCCATCAACGCCTCCTTGAAATTGAGACCTTGACATTTTAATCGACACCGACATTCGTGTTCAACAAACAATTTCACATTAAGATTGTATTTTCAACAAATGATTTTACTTGTCTCTCTATTAAAATCATGAAATTCGACATTTCAATTTTTTATTGTATTTCTAGAAAGGACATCGATATTTTATCAATATATTCATCAATATTTCTACAAAATTGAGACTTCGACGTTTAAAATCAATCTTGATTTTATCACAGATATTTTTGGATAAAATTTTCAACGACAAATAAGGACTTAGTGGCAACATTTATAAAAATAAAAAAATTAGAATCGTTACAAAGCTAAAACAATGTTAAATAAAATTCAAAATAGAGGACAAACGATGATAAATAGTATTCTTTTATTTCATTAAGTTTCAATCAATTTCGATGACTTAAAATTATTTCATTAATGCCCCTCCATTTCATTGACTTTCAGATCAAAATTGTATTTCATGGGCCAATTTCAAATTACCAATAAAATTATCTTTATCAATCCAATAAATATCAACCAACACCACATTGTTTTTTGCCCAACTTAACATTTTCCAAACTTCAAATCTTTAACTTAAATTTATATTTAGATGGTAATAATAAAAAAGATCATATAATATTTTCTTACTTCGCTCTTTTTTCAGTTATCTTTTTTCTTTCGGCTTGCAAAAATAAAATAAGCATTTGAAGTAAAGTTAAGACTTTTAACCAAGGTTCATAAATATTAATACGGTATTTTATTAATATATTTGGATACATGAATATGTCACTTAAATTTTACTTGACACATAAATTCCAATCCGCTCATAAATAAGAGAGGAGTAACAAAAATAAAAATGTGTATTTTTAAAACATAATAGCAAGTTTAAAATTTTACACAAACAACAATTTGATCTAAACTATAATACACACAAACACATGTCACGAGAGAAAAAGAGGAGTAAAGCTTGTGAATTTTTTGAAAAAAAGAATAAATGTTTTTCAAAATACATAGAATATTTATGATATTTAATATAATTTTTTCCAAATGTCTTCGAGGGATAACTTGAGTGGCTTAGGACTTCAAGAAATATTTTTGAGATCTTGAATTCAAGCTACAAGGAACACAACTTGTGTACTCCCTAGGTAATAAAAAGAGTATATAATTTAAAGATTTATTGTTAAAATATTTGAAAAGATTTAAAACAAATTCTATACCCAAGGAAGGCACTTTAATATAAAAATCATGGTTACATTGAGAAGATGTTGGATGTACTCCCTTATTGAAATTAAGGCAGAAAAAATAAAATTAAAAAACCAAAATCATGTTGTTTTAAAATTATAAACGACTAAAAACCATTTAGGGTAGGCTCGAGAAGAAAAGAAGGCATACGAAGTAGGGGTACTGTCGGTATTTGACATTAAAGACTAGGGTTGAAATAAAGAAAGAAGCATCCATATTCCATTTAAAAATAATAATAAAATTAGAAAAAAAGAAAGAAAAAAGATGGCATGCGGAGGATGGAAGCGCATTGTTGTAGGATGATGATCTCTAGCCTTGTTCTTCTCCCGACATACATGTCCCAAACACCAAATTTCAGCGTTCCATTATTTCTCCCCAATTTTCCTTTTTAATTTCTCTCTAATTTCGATTTCGATATGGAAGCGCAGAAGCCGCCCAGCTTGGGCCTTCTATTCAGGCCTTCCTGTTCTTCTCTTCTCCTCTTCTTCATTCTTCTCGCTCTTCTCTCCTTCCAAATCGC
>NW_019104661.1:248872-283348 GCF_001995035.1 Momordica charantia
GAAAATATAGGTAATCAATATTGGTGAGTTTGACTTTGACATGTGTTTTTAAAGTGTTCTATTTTTTATTTTTAAATATAAATATTGTCGTGTTTACTGTTTAGTTAAAATTTGAAGTGTTTTTAAATAAATTATAAGTAATTTAAAAAACTTTTAAAATAGATTAAAACTTAAAATGCTTTTAGATATATGAAAGTGTTTAATTAGTTTTCTTCCGTACTACTTACAAATGGTAATTTCAGCTTTCTTTTATATATATATATATATATATATATATATATATATATATATTCTTTTTTGCTTTTACTTTTTGGAGAGAGTTTGTTTTAAAAGTGGGGTAATAAATTATGAGTAAACTTTTTGTATGGTGTTTTGTTGCGGTGGGGATTTTTATTTTTTATTTTATTTATTTTGTCTTTGGGCTTTTGGATGGGTTAAAAAAGAGAGAAAAATAAATTGTGAATCTGGGAAAGAAGAAAATGTCAAAGGAAAGGAAAAATCAGAGAGATCACTCTGGAGCTGGCGGTGCCACCTATGTTCTTTCATTTATTTTAATACATGAAAACAAAAACAAAAACAAAAAAGAAACATAGGCAGTGGGCCCACAACATCAATGACCTCAAAATTAAAATACATAACAATAACAAAAATTAGGTATAAGTTGATTTTGGTTGTGTAATCCTAACTTCCGTAATTTTATTAAATGTCTGATTTGTCACTGATTTGAAAAATTTTAACATTAATTTTATTACAATAAATACTACTTAATACAAATTTGTGATTACAATTTAGTGAAGTGTCATGTTAATTTTTTTTCTTTTTATCAAAGTAAATGAGATAAAAGTATATAGAATGAATCAAAAATACTCGATTTTTTTTTTTTTTAAAGTAGAAGGAAAGGAAATAATAAAGCATCAACCAAAATTATTAGGAAAGAAAATGCTTGCTTTATTGTCTCTATGAATGATTGCTATATAATTCTCTTGATATGCTTTTGGAGCTGTGAGATTGCTATATACTTCTCTTGATACTTAGGATCACTATTTTAACTTTTTAGCTAACTTCTATATTAATACTATTTTTTGTCTATCAACTATTATATTCATTCTAGTCTCTTAATTTCACATAAAAAAAAATTATTTTTAGTCCTTGCCGTAATTTTTTTTTCTTTTTTGATAAATTGTGTAACAAAACTTATCAAAGACTCAGAGAGAATTGGTTCAAACTAGGATAATCATTTATCCATTTATATGTCTATATACATAGTATTTTATGCAAAATTTATATCTAATATTGAGATAGGATTTAAACTTAATTTTTATTAAATTTAAAGATTCCATTGGGAAAAGGAATTAAAAAAAATAAGTTGTAATTCCTTCCCCCAAAGCTTGTAAATGTCAATAGTATATTTATTTCAATATAATCTGTTGATTCATTGACTATTATCTCTTTTTTCTTTTGTGCGGGTTACTTGAATCTGAAACAATGTTTTGAATATCCACGTTAATAAAAATGTGCAAGTCTAAATCTCATGAAAATATCGAATAAATATTTTTAAAAATGGTGTAAAAACAAATATTTAAATTAACGAATATAATATTATAGAAAGGTCAATTTCTCCCATGTCAATGTCGAATCTATGGACATATGAAAAAAGAAATGTCGATATGTTAATGAAATTTAATAAGAAAATTCAATTTTATGTTTATTAAATTTTTATTTAGCAATCATATTGTCATGTTAGTGAAAAAGGTTTTTGTTTTTTATTGACATGAATTATTTATTTATTCATTTATTTTTAGGATCCAGAAGAGTGGCCCATTATAGAGCCACTTCCTTCATATGGAAGAGGGAGAGAGAGATTGGGGGGAAGACACATCAGCCTTATTCATGCCAATGCTCTCTCCAATGTTGTCATTACAGGTACCCCACTTTTATTTTCTTTTTCCTTTTTTTTAATATTTATTTGCCTCCATTTTTTTTTTATTTTTTAAAAAATTTTCTTTTTAACTTTTGGATCCATCTCTATTACAAGAATTTTATATTGATAAATGATAATGATTCTTGGTTTTTGTAATGGAATCAAACTTTTCTCATGTCTTTGTCTATGGTGTGTCATTAATACACTTTGATCATGTCATTTCTTTTCTCTTTTTAATGATGGTGCTTATTTATTTATTTTTTTTCTGGGTTCTAGTTTAATTTAATAAGTTTTAGACCAATTTGATAATATTTTGATCTCGTTCAATAACTGTTTTGTTTGTAGTTTTATGTTTTTGAAATATTTGTTTGTGTGTTCACAATTTCTTAGATATGTTTTTACATTTTTAAAGCACTTTTTACTCTTACTCAAATTTTAAAAATAAAAATCACTTCATTTTTTAATTAGTTCTAAAAAATTTAGCTAAATTTTGAAAACAGTTTAAAAAACAGATGCTCAACAATAAATGTTTATAAGTTGATTTTTCAAAACAGAGAACAAAACAAATAAAATGGTTATTAAACGAGACATTTATTTTTATTTTTATGCTTTTTTTTTTAAATTAAGTTTATAAATATTACCTTCACCTATGATTTTCTTTGTTGGGCATCTAATTTTTTTTTTTTAATCTAAGCTAAGTCTTGATAAAACAAAAAAACAGTTTGTTTTTGTTTGTGAAGTTTGAAAAAAAAAAGGTTAAAATGTGGTTTTAAATTTTGAAAAAAAAATATAACAAAGAAATGATGAGGAAATAAATATCATGGTTAAAGAACAAAACTAAAAACAAAATAGTAATTCAATAGTTTTTTTTAGAGTTGGGTAATAAAAAATGTTTTAAAAAGTGAAAATTAGATGAAAGGATTTGGGTATATGAAACTAAGAAACTTTTAACAAGAATAATAAACAAAATCTTCGGTTTACATTGGCTAAGGTTTTGCAATTTTTTATTTTTGTTTTTTATATTCTATTTAGTTGGTAAACTTTCACATTTATTCTATTTTAATATGTGAACTTTTAAAATGTCTAAGGTAAGATCCAATTTTTAATAAAACATATGATCTCTCAACTTCAAGAAAATAACTATTGTGGGTCTTCGCTATTATATTCAATCGGTCATTTATATATGCGCACCCAATACTCGTTCCAACCAATTTATGTGGCTCAAATCCATCGATTCGATGACGTTCAAAATTACGCAAATTTGATGAGTTGTGTTTAATTTTCCAGGAGATAATGGAACCATTGATGGCCAAGGAAAGATGTGGTGGGAGTTGTGGTGGAACAGGACATTGAATCACACAAGAGGCCACCTTCTAGAGCTCATGTACTCTCACAACATTCTCATCTCCAATCTCACCTTCAAAAACTCTCCCTTTTGGACCGTCCATCCCGTCTACTGCAGGTTTCGATCTCGATCTCGATCTCAACATGACCTATTTCTACCATTTGCAAATTTATGCTCGGTACCATTGATCGAGTGATTCCAGCAGAGTCAGACCATCTTATGTACTAGTAGAGGGACTTATATATCGATCTTATGTTTTTCTTTGCTGTTTTATTTCAGCAACGTCGTTATTAGAGACATGACAATCTTGGCTCCCCTGAATGCCCCGAACACGGACGGTATTGACCCAGGTATGCTTCTTTTGTAGATCTATATCGGATTACGTTGCTCGAAAAGTAAAAAGAAAACAATGGTGAAGTTCTAAGCTTGGAATAATGTGGATGTTATGCTTTAGATTCAAGTACCAATATCTGTATTGAGGACTGTTACATTGAGAGCGGAGACGATCTAGTGGCAGTGAAGAGTGGATGGGATCAGTATGGAATCAACATGGCGCAGCCGAGCTCGAACATCGTTATAAGGAGAGTTTCTGGCACAACCCCGACATGTTCTGGTGTCGGAATAGGAAGCGAGATGTCGGGTGGAATTTCGAACATTACGATCGAGGATTTAAACGTTTGGGATTCGGCTGCTGGCATTCGCATCAAATCCGACCAGGGTAGAGGAGGATACATTGCAAATGTTAGTATAAGTAACTTTGTAATGAATAGAGTGAAGGTACCAATAAGATTCAGCAGGGGATCGAACGACCACCCCGACGACAAATGGGATCCGAAGGCAGTTCCGAGAGTGAAGGGTGTTTTCATTAGCAATGTCGTGAGTTTAAATTCGACAAAGGCTCCCGTTCTAGATGGCATCAAGGGCGCATCGTTCGACGGGATATGCATGAAAAATGTCACCATTCTCGGCCTCGCTCCCTCTGTGAAATGGCACTGTGCATTCGTGTCGGGTTTTAGCACCGCAGTCTTTCCTACGCCATGTCTTCAGTTGCAGAACGACACCTTCTCGTCGTTGTGCTCGTAATCGCAGACGCAATTTTGCTAACTTTTGAGCATCACACGAAACCAAGCCGTGCTCGGAGTATTTCAGTTTTCAAAATTCGATATATATTATGGCGATCGAGTGACCGAGCAAGCGCTGCTGGCCAGAGATGAGCTGATACTAATGAAACTGCAAATTCAGTATGTTGCTTGGTTTGCTCCTCAGAGGTTCTAGTGATCTGTGTTAAGTTTTTATAGTAAAAAAGTGATCTTTAACAAATCACACGTGAGATTTTACTGACTGACCCACAATAGGATCTGTTGTACAAAGTGAGGGATGTAACATTTAGAAATAAGAAGTTAGTGCCTTTTGGTAACTTTCTCTATTTTTTCCCCTCTATTTCTTTTTTTTTTCAAATATTTTTAAGGTAAATTGCATAAACTACGCCTAAAATATAGCGTTTGATATAATTATATAAATATAAATCGTAAAAATTAAACTTTCAAACTTACAAAATTGTTCTCTCTTTTTGCTTACTCAATTTCATTTTTAGATCAAGATTTTGAAGCTTTTGATGGCAAATTTCCAATGAAAGGGTGGATAGAGTTTAGAATTTAAGAACAAATCGTGAAACTTTTGCCTAAGGATCTAACAATAAGAGGGCTTGACTTTGGTTTAAGCATTCAAGTTCCTTTATTTATGTGTGTGAGGATTATTGATTTTTCCTTTCCTTCCATCATATTTTTCTTTCATAATTTTTCGTCTATAATTGTTAATAGACTTGAATTTATGTTATGGATTGGAGAAAAATGCTCTGTATTTAACTACATTGTACCCTTGCAAATGGGTTTCTAGCAGGTTGCAGCACGAAGGAAATTCAACATTCAAGAACTGAGAGGACAGCACCTAGGTGCTACATCATGGAGTGCCTAGGCGCCAGTCTTAGCGCTGCATTGGTTCGAGATATATTCCAGTGTCATGGTATTGTCGCGACAATTTCTCTATAAAATTAGGTCTCCTACCACCGTTTTGAGGTTCCAACACCCACCTTAGAGAGAGAATGCACCAAAGACTCGAAAAGTGGGAAGAGGAGCATCAAAGTGCTTAGAGAAGAAATTTTCAAGGCTCGAGATTGTGGAGATTGGATCGGGGACAATAAATTGACACAACGACCAGATTCAGTTTATCTTCTTTCTCTTTATTTTTCTAGTTTTGCTATGAAATTTCCTTGAGAATTTGTTGTTTTACTTTGAAATGAATAACTAAACTCTTTATCTTAGGAATTCATGTAGCCATTGAACTCTATGGACCGATTGCTTGATTCTCTTCATGAATGATTTAAATGGTCTATTCATGTTTTTCTATATATACTTAATGTTTTTAATCTCCTAACCATAGATTGATTGATATTAGACTTAAAATCTTAAGCTCAAAAGAGATGATTTAGAGTTAGAAATGGGAGGCATAACTA
This sequence comes from Momordica charantia, assembly GCF_001995035.1. The sequence goes on from NW_019104661.1 coordinate 254,651, forward strand.
AAAGGATTTTAAGATCGGGAAATTTAGAAGTTATTTAGAGGTCATTAAAAGACTTATTCATTAAAGTCTTTGCTTGTGATTGAAACTAGATAGAAACATTGGTTTCTTACTTAGTAAGTCCAATTAACTTGCACTTGGGTGAGAGTTGAAATTTGAACATAATTAATATTTCATTTAATCTTGAGTAAATAATGAATTGGTTCATAGATTCAATTCAATGGATGAAATCAATTCCATAGAAGGTTTATTTCTATTGACTTATTCTCTTTATTATTGCATATGTATTTGTTTTGATTCTATTCACCCATTCCAAATTTGATTATCTATAGAAAATCGAACAATTTTATGTGTGGTAATTAATTGAGCTAAACCCAATTCAGAAAACGACATCGATAATTATTTAATTACCTTCTATATTAAAACTTGACATGTACATTAGTGATTAGTAGTTTCTACTACAGTTTGCTAGCTACATAAAGCGCAACACTATGTGTGAAAGAGGCTTCGTGAGGCAATCCGCCAATTGGTCAACAAAAGGTACATAACAGACTTCATGAGCACCTCAATCAACTTGATTGGTACAAAATGGACATCAATTTCAATGTGATTAGTTTGCGTGTGAAACACGTGATTAGTAGCCAAGGCACCATCACTAATGTTATTGCCCCATAAAGTAGGAACGAAAGGTAGACGAATACCAATCTGGCCAAGCAATTGTTTTAACCAAATTATTTCAACCAAAGCATAACGCCTTGTATTCTGACTCAATACTAGACCGTGTCACAGCCGTTTGCTTCTTAGTTGACCCGACACAAGTGTGTTACCCAAAAACACACAGTAGACAATCACATATTTCCTATCATTAATACTTGATGCCTAATCATCATCTAAAAAGACAGAAATCGACAGAGAATCACAAGGTTCGATAGATATACCCATTGATCTTATCTTGACGAGATATCAAAGGACATGGCTGCTTGAAAAATTTACTAAGATAATTGATAAATGTAGGCAATATGTCAAGTCAAGTATTTGTAAGATATTGCAAGCCCCAATTATACTCCAGTACAATGTCGGATCAGCCATTGGTTGAACATCGAAAATATACAAGTGTTTTGATAGAAATTGATTTTATTATTTATGTAACAATGGGGATTTATAGGGCCGAGGGAGATTCGAGAGCTCCCTTACCTCTCATTACCCTTCCTACAAAAAACGAATACAAATTGCCAAGAGGATACCCCTCACAATACAACAGAATATAACTAACATACTAATTACCATAGTGCCCTTTAATTAATTGGGGCTCACACACTAATAACATAAACCATTCTTTAACCACCTTCCACTATTACTCTTTCTTTCTACTTTCTTCCCATAATACACCTTCTTAATCCAGGGCCTATCATTACCCGCCCTCCAAAGAAACCTTGTATGCAAGGTGGAAATTAGGGAATTGGGCCTTAAGGGTATCGGTGGACTCCTATGTAGCCTCCTCAAAAGATCCATCCTCCCAACAAATCAAGACTTTTCAACCTTCGATGATGGGCAGTACTCGAACGAACACCTAACACTTCAGTAGGTTGCACCTTAATAATACCATATTCACCTAAGACCTAAGGTAGATGAAAAATTGTAAGTGAGCTGCCAACAACCTTCTTAATTGAGAGACATGAAAAACAAGGTGGATCACAAGAGTCTCTGGCAGGGCTAACTTGTAGGCTATAGTCTCAATGCGCTTCAAAATTCGAAAAGGTCCGACAAATCGAGGGGGCTAACTTAGCATTGGAGTGTGATGCTAAATTTTGTTATCAATACAGACGCATCTTCAAATACACCCAAGTTTCTACTTTGAACTCGACATCCCTTCGTTTAGCATTGGCCTGGTCTCGCATCCTTTGTTGTACTCCTTAAGCGTTTTCAACACAACATCTCTATCCTTCAAATGTTGATCAATTAACCAACAAAACTAGGGATTCACTTGGAACATATACGACAAACTAATGCTTATGGGATCCCATGTAATAGTTCTTCTCAAAACTAATGCTTCTGTTTGACCGTCTGTTTAGGGATGATAAGTAGTGTTACGAAGCAATGTAATACCCACACAATGAAATAGTTCTTCTCAAAACAAACTGATAAACAACTTATCACGATAAAACCAATGCTTCTGGGATCCCATGTAGACGAACCGCCTCCTTAACAAAAATTTTGGCGTTTGAGACAGCTGTAAATAGATGTTTGATGGGGATAAAATGACTACACGTAGACACCTGTCTACGACCACAAGAATTGAGTCATATCATTCTAATTTTGGAAGTCCCTCCACAAAATCCATCGACACATAAAACTGAAAGTAATGCTCCCATAAGCAGTGAAGGTTACGGTTAAAGTAGCATGAGCGAGAAGTTCAAAAGAAAGCGAGGAACATTAAGCGAAACTATGTCATCTTTTGTAGATGCTTATGTTGAGAATTCAAAGAGAAGAAATGATATATTTGAGAAAAGACTTCTCAATTCTTCACCAGTTGACGTCAATGAGGCTTCATCAAAAGCAAAAGCTTGTGTTGATGAAGAATTGAACAAATGTTTAGAGATTTTAAAGAACATGGTAGATATTTGACGATAAAGTTTATACCAAAATATTGAAATATTTGCTCGAGGACAAATCTTAGAGACATACATTTTTGGATACTCTTGAATCAAGGAGGGGAATTATCAAATGCCTTTGACTGAAATTTATATCATTTGTTATATTTTGTGCAAGGAAAAACTTTTAGAGTTTATTACCTTTGACTAATTGGTATATTGTTGGTTCTTATTTTGTGTAAGGAAAGACTTTTAGTTTGTTAATATATTGAATTGTTGATATGTCGTTAGTTCATTATAATTTTTGTTTTTTTAAAGAATGTAGTTGTTTTTTTACTAGATTATGTAATTTCAACATGATTAAAACAAATATTAATTGTGGATTTACATCACAATGGTTTTGAAGCTCGCTTAAGTTCGGTTTCAGAGGCTTGATCCACTTTGTAATCATGGATCATGAACAAATCCCTAAATGCTTTTTTATTCTGTCGCCCAGGTATGTTTTAGAGATAATGATGTGATAGACCTGTTTAAAGAAGATGAATATAAGGAAAAAGATATATTGTTATTTTTCATTCAATAAGGGAACAATTGCATAAAGCACAAATGCTTAGACGACCTTACAGAACTTGTACACTTAAAGCTCATGATTATATGGTTAAAAATTATGCTTTGATTGTTTAGAATAAAAAAAATATGCAATTATAACATTTTGTGAAGAGTTAAAAACCACAACTAATTTAAAAGCTTCTAGGTATTTGATTGTCATAGAAAAAGTTGTTATATATGTGCTCACCATTTCAGATAATGAGAGAAATTGCTAGGTAGAAGAAAGATTCCAACATTCCGGTTAGACAATCTCTCGATATATTAACCGTAGAATTTATCAATTATTTAAATTGATGTATATCTAAAATTGAATTTTAGATTTGAATTTTGGGAGCAATTAAGTTGGTGCCCCTCCCCCCTCAAATCTCCCCCTCTCTCTATATCATAGCGTGTGATATGTGGTGGTAGTATGAACGTGTAATTCTGAAAAATCAAAAGAAAAAGAAGACAGAGATTGGTTGAGAGAACTTCTGCCTTATAAAACACATAGAAGATTTCTAGTATCAAATTATTCTATATGCATCATCAGTCGAAGGATTCAGGCTGTGAAACGTGCGATTTTTCAAGTTCATGATTAATCTCTGATCGCTACTTGGTTTTCGTAGATTCTGTTGCATGCTACAAGAGGATTCCTATGAAAAAACCTAACATTGGTATCATAGCCAAGTTTACTTCTTGTAAATTTATGAAACGTATGAATCCTATAGATTGTCATGTGTAAAAAACATGTTTTTCAATTTGGTTAGATCATGTTTCTTTTCTTTTATCTTTTATTATTTTTTTTACATGTGCAATTGGATACTGGACTGCGGAATTTCGTGTATATTTCTTGGAGTTTTTTAGAAAGCATGCAGTAGTGTTCTTTGCTAATTAAGTCTATGTTAAATGATCAATTAATTGTATGTATATATATATATGTATATGTATATATATATATATATTTGCATATTCATAAAGCAAGTTTGAAGAGTTTTCCAATGATATATGATATACAATTTTTGGCTTAGAATTGAATTAGTTGTGATTTTTTAAAAAGTTTCATGAAGAACTGGAATTCATGCTTCTGTTCGTAGTGCTATGCTGTTCATTTTTTTCCTCGATAAAAGAAAATTTGCAGTTTTTTCGTGTTCGTCTAGTCCGTTTGGTTCACGAATGGATCAGTTTGGTTCGATATGGTTAACCCGATTCGGTCAGATCTAGAATATAGTTCGGTTTGGTCCGGTTAGACCAATTCGGGTTGATTCAACTAATTTGGTTCACTATGGTTCGATGGTCCGTTCCATCCGATCCGGTTCAATTAGGTCTATTCCAGTTCATGGTTGTCTGGTATGGTTTTGTTCTAAATAGACAAAATAAAAAGAAATTTATTGCACTTTAAAGGAATTAATCTGTAGCCCTCTTGTAGTCCCTAACCACATTTCCAAAATCCCTTATTGTTTTTCAATTGTTCTGTTTTAATACTTAAACATATTTTGTTTTTATTTCTATTTTTTTTTTTGTGATTTTGTCTTAATTAATCTTAGTGTGTCACAATCACCTTCATGATTTTTTTTTTTTGTATTTGTTATAGAAAATATGGCAAGGATGATAAAGACACCAAACGTCCCTAAGACAAAAGTTAAGAGGGCTATAGTGAATAAGATGATAGAATACTTATCCCTTATAAATTTTAAATTGGGTCATAAATTGGATTTAATATACTTAGTCCTTAGACCACTCTTATTATCCAAATTAATAATAAGCTACAAATGATTATTTGGAAATGAGGTTTGCTGCTAGATGATCAAAGACTGGGTGTCTTAAGATCACTCTTATCTCTCCAGTGCCTTAAGACCTTCTTAGATAATGTCTGGAGTCGGCATAGTGGAGATGACCTTTATGAAATAGTGACCAAAGCCTTTGTGTATGAGCTCGGGATACGAGCGGCTTTGGAAAGGCATAAGGCCTCGTCAATGGAGAAAGGATATATCTTAACCAAAACAAATGTAGAGTGGTTGTTTGTAACCACAAAATTCCAGCAGTTCTTTATGAACATTTTAAAAATTCCTTTTCCTATTCGTTTGATGAAATTGTAAATGTGTTCATGTACATGTTGCGTGTATATATTTTTGTTGATATATATACTAAATGATGAATTCTACCCATTTTCAAGTTTTTACTATGGGCATTTAAATGATGGTTGTATTTCATTATTCTCTTATACTTTTTTGTAAAATATTTGTTTATTTTACAATGTGATAAGTTTGTCGATAATTATTTTGCTTAATCATTGACGATGATTTGAAAACTCAATGAAATTTCAACTCGATGTTGAATAAAATAATTATGACAAATTTTATTTGAAAATTGTAAAATAATAAGGGGTAGTGTGTTATACATGTGAATTGATATATGTGCTAATATGACATGTAGACTTTGAAATATGATACCTACTTCGAAAAATATAATTGCTGAATTGAACAAAGGGGAGAAGCGTAATAGAGATAATTATGAGATCTAGGAAATGTCCAGTATGTGTTGGAACAACAAGAGGCTCTAGAAATGTTAAGTAGTGTGTTGATTGAGCCTGTAGAGGGCATCACTATTCAATATATGGGGACAGTTATGAAGCCAAGGAGAAATTAACTCGCTCACATTACGTTGTTGAGCAACATGGACAATGATGTCATGCGTAAGTTTCGCTCTTATGACCTTGCCAAGGACATGCGAGATGCGTTGAAGTTGAAATTTGGTGGAACTTCTATCATCAACGTTAGTCAACTTATCTTCAAGCTTGATATTATTACAAATAGTGAGCTGAAAGAAGCTGGTCATATCCTAACTGATCTCTTTCCCATGACGGAGAGCACACATCTTACCCATAATAAGGGAATTAAAACTCTTAATGATGTTACGTGTCATCTTGAACTGTAAGAAGACCTTATGGAGGCAACGAGACCTAACAACATTGAAGCCCATGTGGCTGGCCTTAGTTTCTATGGGGCACAAGCATAAACATGAAAAACTTTTTAAGGGAAAGGAGATCATAGAATTAGGAAATGCAAGCAAGGCCAAAATGACAAGAGTAAAGGGAAATATACCAAGGTCGTTCTTCCTAAATATACAAGAAAGAAAACATCAGGTGCTATAAATGTCACCGAAAGGGTCATTATGCTCGTGAGTGTACTGAACCCAAGAAGGTACAAACTTTCAAAACATTTAAGATTTGTTATTTCACTTTTGAAAGTTGTGTTTCCAACTCTATTTTATTGACTGACTCTCATCATTTGTGGACTGTAGACTCAAGAGCAGCTGATCACGTAGTTAAAGATCGTGGAGTGTATGTGAATTCCATCAGGACCCAGGTGGTTGTATGTGAGAAACAATGCACGAGTGCCTGTGAAGGATATTGGTTCCTGCAAGTTGAACATGCGGAATGGACGCACTCTATTTCTGCATGATGTGTTGTATACACCTGGTATTCGGCAAAATTTTCTTTCTATTACTGTCATTCTCAAACTGGGTTACACTTTTACTATGATTGAAAACTGTTAACTTTGTCCTTGAAAAATATACTTTATGGTTATGACTTTATTTTTAATGGTTTACTATATTGGGTGTTGGTGATACAATATCTTATATGCTAAGTTTTTCCATTATAACATCACATGTTGATGCAAATGTTGACATGACTATGTGGAATGCTAGATTAGGTCATATAGGTCAACACAGAATGACTAGATTAACTAAGGAAAATTAATTAGGTCAATTTGACAAAATAAAATTACCTTTATATGATAGCTGTCTAGTGGGAAAAATGACAAAGAAATCATTTGGTAAAGGAAATAAGGTTGAAAATCCATTGCAATTAATTCATTTTGATATTTGTGGACCCATGAGTATAAAGGAAGTGAATATTTTATCACTTTCACAGATGATTTCACCTGGTCATGTTTATTTGATTTCCCATAAGTCTAAAACATTAGAATGTTTGAGAAAATTTATAAACATGATGGAAAATCAATTAGATAAAAAGGTAAAGGCCTTAAGAACAGACCAATGACGTGAATATCTATCTAATCAGTTTGGGTAGGTATGTGACGAAAATAGTATAGTAAGGTAGCTAACTACTCCTCGAACACCATAACATAATAGTGTACTTAAAAGAAGAAATAAAAATAATTAAAGGAAAAAATAAAATTCTTCTTTAAATGGTCAGGTCACTGATGGCACAAGCGAAGCTGTCAATCACCTTTTTGGGGTGATGCTCTATTGACTGCTACTTATATCTTTAATCATGTGCCTTCAAAATCTGTTGTTTCCATACCTTATGAGTTATGGACTGGTAGAATCCTTACCTTAATTATCTAAGAACATAGGGATGTGTTGCCTATGTACATGAGTCATCACATCAACATGGAAAATTAGGTCTATGAGGTAAAAATAGTATATTTATAAGATCTTAGAACACTCAAAAAGGTATGTGTTCGTTAGTGAACAAGAAAGTGGGAGTGTGACTAAATTTGAATCACGATATGCTACTTTCTTAGAGAATAATTTCACAAAGAGAGGTAAGATTAGTGATGAGATGTCCCTATTTGAAAATTATAATCTAAATAATTTGCTTTCATCAAATCAATCATGAGCTAGTCTCAGTACTGTACTAACAGTATCTCATCCAAGTGCGAGATATCTAAACACTACATATGATTTGGACGAACCACAAACAACTCGTGACTTAATTGATTACACCCAATGATGATGAAGAGCCGAGAAGTTTTCAGGAAGCTCTTCGATGTCCCAAATAGAAGAAGAAATTGAGTCAATGAAAGTTAATAAGTTTTTTGGAATTAGTTGATCTCCCAAAAGGACGCAAAACAATTGGTAACAAGTGGATTCTTAAGATTAAGCGCAAGGCCGACGATTCTATTGAAAGATATAAAACTCGACTTGTAGCAAAAGAAGAACAGGAGAGAATAGACTATGATGAGACTTTCTGGCCTATTGCAATGTTTACCTTTATAAGACTCATTATAGTCATAGTCGCCAGTTTAGATTTAGAATTACATCAAATTAATGTAAAAACGACATTTCTAAATGGTGAATTGGAAGAAGAAATTTACATGTAGCAACCCATTGATTTTGTTACCGAAGGACAAGAAGATAAAATATGTAAATTAATAAGGTCAATTTATGGTTAAAACAATCTTCGAGATAGTGGTATATCAGGTTCCACTAAGTAATCATCTCATATGATTGAAGATGATCATTGTGTGTATATCAAAACAAACAAAGATAAGTTTGTGATTCTTTCACTATATATGGATGGTGTACTGTTGGCTGGAAAAGATAAGGAGTATGTGTTAGCCATTAGGGAATGATTGTTCTCAAACTTTCAAATGAAAATATATGGGTGAGGCAACTTATATACTTGGAGTTAAGATTGAAAGAGATCACTCCAAAAATATGTTAGCCTCACAAGGTCAATACATCTAAAAACTCCTTGAAAGATTTAATATGTAAGACTGCAAACCCATTTATACTTCTATCGCAAAAGAAAAATTTGAGTCGAAGAATGTGTTCCACGACTCATGAGGAAATAAAGCTCACGAGAAAAGTTCCTTACCAAAGTGCTATTGGAAGTCTCATGTATGTCATGATGTGTACGAGACCAGATATCTGCTTTGCCGTTGACATGGTAAGCAAATACCAGTCAAACCCTGGGCAACCCCATTGGAAGTGATAACTCTCCAAAAGAGAGTTCTTTTGGTAATTATTCGGATAAATCTGTACATAATTGTGAGGATCTTTGTCTAAATTGTTTATAAAAGTGCGGAATTGAGTAGACAAGTTAATTACCATGTTATAATTTCTTGTGTTGAAAAATTAATCAAATCTTGCTTATTTTTTCCTATTTTGGATTAATTGTGTAGAATCTAGAGAAGTTGATGACGAGCCGCACAATTAGGGGAGAAATGTCGGAGTGTTGGAAGGCTAGAGTATGTCATGCTGGAGCATCACTTTCTGCAGAAATTCCTGGGCAGTGCAGTGCAGTAATAAGTTTTACGCGGGATTTTTACTTATCTCTATACCACACACGTTTTATTGAATTTTGACCTAATTTTTAGAGGAGCTATAAAAGCAACAAGATGAGAGTTGTCTCATCATCAATCCCCAAGGGGAAAAGATCCCAAGAAGAGAAATTATTCTCAAAATGTGTTGAAAACAAGGAAAGATACCCCGATTTCAAGATCAAGCTGACGGGAAGAAGCTTGAGCCGTTGGTTTTCGTACTGAGCTGGTGCTTTCAGAGGATTCCCCAAAGCTTTTTCACTAAATGAGTTATTTCTCTCTTGTACCCATTGTATTTCTCCCCTCCTCCATGAACTAAACCCTATTTTCGGGGAAGATTCTATACTTTGGTATCTTAAAAGCATGGTGAATTATTCACTATGTTGCCGATGAAACAATTCAGAATTAGAAGGCTATTCGGATCTGATTGGGGAAGAGATATGGATGAAAGAAAATCGACCTCGGGATTGTCTTCTTACTCAATAAATAGACTTGTATAGCCTCGTCTACAATGGAAACTTAATTTGTGGCACTTTGAGCGACGGTGCAAGAAGCATTATGGCTTAAGAGATTCTTAAGTCATTTGGGATTTAAAGAAAGTACGCTTGACTCTGTATTGGTAAATTGTGATAGTCAGGCTGCATAGCTTACACAAAGGATCTCAAATATCACTCTAAAATAAAGCGTATAGATATCAAATACAATTTTGTTAGAGATATGATTACACAAAAGGAAGTGAATGCGCAATATATATCAACGAGCAATATGATTGCGGACCATTAATAGCAATATTAAATTTTTAGGATTGTGAAGGCCTTAACTTTGTATTTCTAAACAAATGGGATTGTGTATTGAACTATGGAATAAAGTTTTGTACTTTATTATGCGTACACACAACAAATGTGTAGTACATTTTATGAGAAGTATGTCGGACAATAGATTGGCTCTCTCACACGAGCAATCGTTTCTTTGTGTGTCAATTAGAAATGAGATAATTTTAAGCGATTTTATTGTTGTAGTAGTACAATAAAATATGAGAGCATGTGCTAGCTTAAAATGAGATATCGCCTTGAAAGGTTCATACATATGTCCTTTCTCAAGGCATTTCTTTAGACAAAGACTCTGCTTTTTCCTCTTTTCAGATGGTAAATATTTCTCAAAACATGGATTGTGAATCAAACTCATGTTTAAATTGAAATTGAGATACTGATGCAAGTTTTCCCCCCTTAAATCAGATAGATTCATATCTGAAAGAKGTTGACAATAAGTTCTTTCAAAATTGACTATTTGTCCCTCTGTTAGAGGTGTTCCAAAAATGTCTGCAATCATGTAAATAGCTTGACGAATGAATGGATCAGATCAAATTGGAAAATGGAAAGATTTGTAYAAGTTATACCTTTCGTCACCACTTTGTGGAAAATTGTTAGGTATGAATATGTTAGATACCTGTGACTCGATTGGTGAAATAGTATCTCTCTCCAAAAAAAACATTTTTTTTACTGCCGGACAAAGAAAATATTTTGTTGCGAATCAACGAGATATTGAGGAATTGTCCATACGTAAAATCATAATTATTGGATGAGATCATATTATGATCGAAAGTATTCACCTTAAACTATCTTTGAATGCCAAATGAAAGTTTTGTTATCATTAGTTGATAAAATATAAAGGTAGAGTTATAGACTTAAGTTAGATATTGAGTATATCTTAACTATCATTTGTACAATATTTAATTGAGACATATGTTCTAACGAGAAAAAGTGCATGAAGGGTAGTAGAAGTTAATTGATCTCCACTTCTTTGTTGTGTGAGACTTGTGAGATTAAGAAATCTCAATAAGTACCCTTATGACCGTTTTTGACTAAAGTTTTGAAGTTCTACTGCAATGTTAGTTTTCTTAGGGAGGTTGCCAATGATCATGAGTGATTCGATCTAATGGGACCTACCTAGAAAGCAGTTGTTTGATAATGGAAATCTTATAGTAAAGGGAAGATCATGAGTGTCACGTAATAGTTATTCATAGGTCGACCAATTATATTTTTATAATATAATTGTGAATACAAACATATATAAAATTAATTTAAAAAGAGATCATGAGTTGTGATATATGTGACTAAATGACTTTAGGGCACTTCATACTGACTTTACTCAATTATTCAAGTTACTTTACCACTTAACAATTGTAATGTAACTTGCTCTCGAAATTAAAGTATAATAGTCACATGGACTATTTTCTTGTATGAATTTTTAGTGCTAGTGAACTGTAATGTGTTTTCTATTTTTTGAGACATGAAAGAATCACATAAGAAGATGAGACGTAGTGTTTTTTTTAATCCACCCATAATGAAAGTACATTATGTGCGAGTGAGAGATGTAGGATTTATCAATTATTTAAATTGATATAAATCAAAAATTCAAATTTATATTTGAATTTTGAATTGAGGGAGCGGTTAAGTAACTGCCCCCTCCCCCCTCAAATCTCTTTCTCTCTGTATCACAGTATGTGATACGTGGTGGCAATATAAGAGTGTAATTCTGAAAAATCCATAGAAAAAGAAGGCAGAGAGATTGGTTGAGAAAACTTATATCCTGTAAAACACAAAGAATATTTCTAGTCTCAAATTATTCTATACTGCATCATCAGTTGAAGGATTCAGCCTCTGAAACGTGAGATTTTTCCATTCGATATTAATCTCCAATCGCTACTTGGTTTTCCTTAAATTCCATTGCATGCTACAAAATGTTAGTATCCAATTTCTATGAAAACCCAACATTAACCATGTTCTGAAAGAAGTTTGCAAGCTTTGAACCAAGATTATTTGTCTTGTGGAACTTGACATTGTCCCTTCGAAAATTATGTTTAGATCCAAATACTACCTTTTTTAAGGTAATTTTCTTAACTAGTTATTATCTTTTAAGTAAATTATTTCAATGAAAATTAGTTTAAAATACAAAATTTTTGTTGAATAGGATTGTGTTGGTACAATTGATGGAACTCACATTAGTGGATCCATAGCACAAGATAAGCTAATTTCATATCGTGGTAGAAAAAGAAACCCCATATGAAATATAGTGTGTGTTTGCTCGTTTGACATGCGATTTACACATATATCATATCTGGTTGAGAATGAACAACAAATGACTCTCGAATATTTTCTGAATGTATTATAGATCCTACAAATAAATTTCTAATGCCCACAGGAGGTACGCGTATATATGTATTTTAATAATAATTTTTATATATTATTATTGTTTTATTGATTAAAATATTTCTTATTGAACATATCAATATTATCTTATTAATTCAGGTTTATAGACTAATATGCCTGGATTTTTATCACCTTATTGTAAAGAAAGATATCATTTACATGATTTTAGAGATGATAGATACTAACCACAAGGTAATGAAGAGTTATTCAATTATCGATACTCATCACTTCGCAATCTGATAGAGGTAATGAAAGATAATGTGACTGAGGAAAACACTATTGCAGCTTTCAATGAGGCCATCCGAGATGACCGTCAAAATAGTACTTGGAGTTGAACCGCACACTTTGGATCAAGCCATTGCTACTACCCATAAATAGACAAATCTTAATGTCAAGCTTGGACTGAAGACTTTTAAGGGTTGCGAACTCTCAAACCCTAGCCAGAACACTACTTCTGCTCTGGTGTATTGAAGGCTCGATTTTTATTTTGAAGCAAATTCTTTCCTGTCCTATTAGCACTAAAAAATATATATCTATAGAATATTGTTTAATTCATAATTTTATCAAATTGCATGATAGCAATGATGAACTTTTTAACGAACATGCTCGAGACTTTATGATCATTGATAACTAAAACGACTTCATGATCATTGATAACTAAAACATGTAACATGGATGTGACCTTTCACATACCACTATTTAGATAAATATGAGTTGAAATTAACTTAGGCATATGACTTTGGTAATGAATTGAATTGCTGATGAACTTTGGATGACAACTCAAGTACGAGGTTGATTGTTATTCTTGCTACTTTTTTCTAATCTTATTTGAACATTTGTATATACTAGTACATTACCACGTGCAATACACATAACAAAAAAAAATTTATTCATTATAAAAATAATTTATTTAACTAAATTAGTATTTACTTTAAATTTATAGAAACGTTATAGTTACATTAAATATATTTTATTATTTACAATTAGTGGAAATGAATTGAAGACACTACATTATAACGGGAGGGAACTAAAAAATTATAAATCTTTTAACATTCCAAAACCTTCGTATTCTACAATTAAATATATTGTTATATATAAATATTTAATTACAATTAATTTATGTAAATGAATAGTTTCACATTACATTCACTTAATCTCTTATATACATTGCATTATCTCATACAACATTTTTAATGACACTGTTTTTAATATTATTAAAAATATATAAGTATTTTTATATTTTAATTTTTTAAAAAATACATTTTGTCTAATTTAGGCTTTTTTTTATATATTTTCAACCTCGCTAAAAAAATATATATTTATCTTACTAATTATATTTATAAATTATACTAATTATTTGAAAATTCTATAAGTTTACTACGAATGAAATGGAAAAACTTTTTTGTATTCTAATTTTTTCGATTAATTACTTACCTAGCTAATACCATTGACAGTTGATTAATTAATTAATTAAAAATTTTGTAAGGTATTAACTTACATGATTTTTTTTAAAGGAATATAAACTTTGTAATTATGATTAATAAGTTCACGAAACATTTGAAATAAAAAATACACTAATTATAAAAGAAAAAAAAATAACAATAGCAACAATTATGCTAAGACCCTAGCTATAGACTCATATCACAAAGTGGAATTGTAATGTCACCAACCTAAAATCTGAGATATAGATCCAACATGTAATATTGCAACTTGAATATGCCACCAACATCTTGAGAAGTATTTGAAATTTGAAGAGTTATCCAAGAGTAAGCCTAGAATTCGAGATATAGATCCAACATCTATTTCCTTGCAACTTGAATATATCACCAACATCTTGAGACATATTTGAAGATTGAATAGCTTTTTGAGAACAATGAATTCAAAACGCTAAAAAGAAGAATGAATGGATCTCCAAGTGGTTGTAAATAAAATTGTAGAAGAAAACTTATATTTATAGGAGTAATAGATGTTTAAAAGTTACAAAACGATAGAAATTCCATTATAAATTATAATTAAATGAATTTATTAAAGTTGTATAAAGGACTTTTTGCATTCCATATATTTAGTATTATTGATAATTAATTATTAACTTTATAATTTATGTGTAGAAAAGACCTTTTGAATTCCAACCTTTTATATTCCTTATAGTAATTATTAAACATTTTATATTCGTTATAGTAATTATCAACTAATTAATTTACTATATTTAAAGAAAGGGATAAAATAATTAATTGATTTTTTAAAATTAATTAGTAGTGGCATGTCTAGTAATTTAGAAATTGAGGGAGGGTCATATTAGTCCAAAAATGTTTTTCTTGGATTGTCCCTTTTTAATATAGTATAGATTTGAACATTTGTCTTATTGTTAGTGGTGCAGGTACAAAGATGTTAGATTTTCTGATACGGATTTTATATCGTACGTTATTGTGTTTTATTGTTTTTCCTTGTTTAATTTAGGCTATCATTCTTTAGTTTTGTTTCCTTGTTTAGTTTAGGCATAACATGTACATTTGTATCATTTATGCTTCAATGAAAAGGAAGGGAAAATTATCCCCAAATTTTCAAGTTTGTGAAGAAGTATCCATGGCAGGTAACTAAGGTAGAGATGATGAGGGCGATGGCTCAAGAGATGGAGACAAGGACAAGGTTGGTGCACATTATCTCATCAAATCCCACATCCTCGAGAAATACTTGTGACGAAATATCATTGCTTGCAAAGTAATTCTTCTGACAGTTAAACTCTGTTCCATTATCACTACGAACTATTTTTACCTTTTGAGAAAATTGGCGATCAATCATGGCAACAAAGGACATAAATATTTGAAAAAATCTCTTTTTTATCAATCAAGAGATAAACCCATACAACCCTATAGTAATCGTCCACCAAAATTAAGAAGTAGCGTGCACCACAAGAAGAAAGTTCATTGTACAGACCTCACAAATCGCAATGAATTAGCTCAAATATTCTAGTGGATTTATATTGACTTGAAGAAAACTATTGCGAGACTGTTTAGCCCGATGACATACCTCACATCCTTTTCTAAATGATCTTTAGAGTTGGAAAGAAAAGAGAGCAACCTTACTACATTCTCGAAAAGGTGACCCAATCGATGATGCCATAATTCCAATAACTTCAAACTAGGAACTGAAACGACTTGCATTATAAGATGCTGCTGCAGATTTCCCTCATTTGATCAACGCCATCATGCTTCCTCAAGTACTTCTTTTCTTATAGTACATTATGTTAGTTGTGATAAATTTACTACACCACATCGAAATTTTCTTACAGCTATAACTATAGGCGTTGAACCACAATCCTTTAAAGAAGTTGTAACAGACGCTAGATGACGTACTGCTATGCAAAAAGAAATTAACGCTTTTAAAGACAATGACACTTGAACTATAGAAAAATTGTCTACCGGGAAGAAAACTCTTGGTAGTAAATAGGTGTACAAAATTAAATACAATTCTGATGGCAGTATTAAGCACTTGAAGCCCGACTCGTTGTCTTTGGCAATCATCAAGTTGAAGGAATTGACTACAATGAGACTTTTGCTCCAGTAGCAAAAATGGTGGCAGTTCAAACTTTTCTTGCAGTTGCAGCATAAAAAAAATTGGGACTTTCATCAGATGGATGTACATAATGTCTTTCTTCATAGTGATTTGGATGAGAAGGTTTATACGAAACTTGCTCCAGGCTTTACAGCCAGTGACTCCTCTATGGTTTGTCAACTACGAAAGTCATTATATGGTTTACGAGAGGCTCCACGATGTTGGTTTGCCAAGCTTGCAACAACTTTAAAGGGGTATGGTTTTCTTCAGTCTTATTCTGATTATTCTTTATTCAATTACACTAAATGGTTAGTTCAGCTCAACGTTTTAGTGTACGTCGATGATTTGATAATCTCTAGCAATGGTTCCGTTGCGATAATGCGGTTTAAGGCATATTTGAGCCAATGTTTTCATATGAAGATCTTGGTAACTTAAATATTTCCTTGGTATTGAGGGGGCTAGAAATAATTCAGGTCTATATTTGTGCCAATGAAAGTATGCTCTTGATATCATCTGAGAGGTTGGTTTATTGGGCTCCAAACCATTTTTTTTCCTCTAGAACAGAATGATCAGTTAGCACGTGYTACGGGTCTTTCTCTTTTAGATCTGGAGTCCTATCGACGTTTAGTTGGGCGGCTTATCTATTTGGTTGTCACTCGTCCTGATTTAGCTTACTCGGTTCATATTTTATCTCAGTTTATGCAGGAACCGCGAAAGGAACATTGGGATGCAGCGTTACGTGTTGTACGCTACTTAAAGAAATCTCATGGCCAAGGAATTTTGTTACGTTCCAACAGTGATCTATCTTTGACAGGGTGGTGTGATTCCAATTAGGCAACTTGTCCTCTTACTCGACGATCCTTCACTAGATGGTTCATTTTTTTTTAAACTCACTAATTTCATGGAAGACTAAGAAGTAACATACAATCGCTCATTCTTCTGCCGAGGCAGAATATCGTTCTATGGCTTCTATTACATGTGAGCTAAAATAGTTGAAAGGCCTACTTTTGAGTACTTTTGAACTTGGGTGTTCATCATCCAAAGGCAATATCTCTTTTCGGCGATAGTCAGCATGCATTACACATAGCAGAATCCAGTTTTCCATGAATGCACCAAACACATTGAAAAAGTTGACTGTCACTTTGTCCGGGATGCAATCAAGGAAGGTCTAATTGCACCAATTTATGTTCCCACATCGGCACAATTGGCTGATATTTTTACTAAGGCATTGGGAAAGATACAATTTGATCTTCTTCTTGGCAAATTGGACATTTACGACTTGCATGCTCCAACTTGAGGGGAGGTTATACGAATCCTATATTGTATATTATTGAGTTTAATTGTTTTTCCTTGTTTAATTTAGGCTATCATTCTTTAGTTTTGTTTCCTTATTTAGTTTAGGCAAAACATATATATTTGTGTCATTTATGCTTCAATGAAAATGAAGGGAAAATTATCCCAAAATTATCATTTTGAAACAACTTGAAATAGATTTTGTCGGTAAATATATTAGTTAAAATAATCTTAGAAAACTAATTTTCTATTAATTTTATTAAATATATATATATATATAACAAAAAATAGTTATCGAATAATTCTTTGGTTTTTGGTTTTTTGTCTTTTGAAAATATAAAACTACAAATTGTTATCAAACAGGTTTGTTTTCTGTTTTTTAAAAATAAAAAAATAGTTATCAAACATATATAATTTTTGTTTTCTAAAAACAGAAAGCTAAAAACTAAAAAACAAGAAAAACCAAAAAAAGAAATGATTATCAAATGGGCCATTAATTATTCTGATTTTACCCTTCCAAATTTTCACATATATCAGATCAAGTATATGAAATATTTTTAAATATTTAGGTTTTGCACACACTACTACAATGGGCTTCAATGAGTAAAAAATGTTGAAAACAACTCGTCATAAATTGCTCAGTCAAAATTTTGGCGTGAACATACGCTATTTTTCAGTTTTTTTTACAAATTTATGACATTTAAAAATTGTAACAAAAGTTGAAAAATAAACTCTTGATTCAATGACAGTTAAAAAATTTTATTAAATATCGGGGGCGTGATTTTGGCATGAAAAAAAAAAGATTTACAAACTTTTTCCATTTTTTATGAAATTTTTTAAGTCATAAAAAGTCCATAAATATTGGGATCCAATAACAGTTAAAAAATGTCATAAAATGTTGGTGGTGCGATTTTTGACAATAAAAAAGAACAAAGATTTTAGATTTTTCATTATTTATGACATTTTTTAAGGTAACAAAAAAAAAGGGATTCAATGACACTTAAAAAATGTCATGAAATGTAGGAGGCCCCACGAAAGAGTAGTTCTATCTTTATCTGGTATTTGTCAACACTGCACGTGGAGCTTCCACACGATTGCAAAGTTTTTTCCATGTTCGAAATTTTCTCTTTGTTTATTTAGTTTGAATCTCATATATTTTTCTGAGTTTTTCCACCTCACATTTTCAAGTTAGACTAGTTCAGGTTTTAATTTATGTCTTCAAATTCAAATTCTTCCTACGATGGTGAATTCAAATTTTAGTTTTTCTGGTTAAGGAGTTTGAATTTTGCTTAGGTTCGTTCATTAAATCCTTTTTCCATTTTGAAGTTGTTGACCTCTTCTAAGCTTTGTTAGTTGTATCCTAGTTTAAATTTTGAAATCAAAATTCAATACTTCATGGCATATGTATTCTTCTTACATTTCTGGTGACTTGGACACATCACCTATACTAATTAGAACTATTTTTTAGAATGAAATTATCGCTACATAGAATGAGACAGTGCCACTGAAAAAGAAATGTGCATCGGGTAGTTAGTGTATCACTTTTCAAAACGTTTTCTTAAACCATGCTCGTATATAAATTTAGAATCATCCCCATTCTACCGTGATCTCGATTTATGCATATGCTCTCAAGCTTCATGCAACACAACCAAACTTTTAAAAAATGAAATTTGATACATAAATATGAACTTAAAGATCATATAGAACAACTCTAACCTTTTATATGCCAATCTCATAGACCTTACTATAAAAATAATGCAAACAATCATTATTAAAAACCATAGAAAAAAGACAATAATCGTCATAAGTACATTTGGACTAGGTCACGGAAGTCCTATTTAGCAATTTCAAATATACAATAACATTATTAACATTTACAAGTCACTCAATTATCTTAAAAACCCCGCCCTAAAAACAATTTGTTTCCAAACAAAACAAACATAATAAATAAATAAAAAAGTAGATTTAAAAATAAAAACATCAATTGACAATCTCTCTCTATCTAATATATAGTTGGCAATCCATAATTTATCTTTGATATTTCAAAATATTTGACAACCAAGAACAAACTCACAAACCTTAATTAAGAGAGAAAAAACTCTACCTTTGGGTGAACTAACGAGAGCTTCCCATACCAAGAAAGTCTATAAATGGAACCCTCTTCTTCTTCTCCTCCTCCTCCCCCTCCGGTGCGGTCGCCGCCGGTGGTGCCGCCGCGAGAGGAGTCCATTTAACGACGTTGTGATGATGAAGATGGTTTGGAAAGTTATTCTTCGAGGGGATTAAGGTCCTAAGTAGGCGTTGCTGTTTGTTATTAAGGTTGTTGTTGTTGGAGAAGATTGTGAAGCGTTCTCTTCGACGTCGGGCCATGATGACATGGAAGTGATTCTTGACCGCGTTGTCGGTTCTTCCTTTGAAATGTCGAGCTATCAGTGCCCATTTGTTCCCATGGAGCTGCTGGTACATTAGAAGCCTTTCTTCTTCCTCTTCTGTAAATGGGTCCTTGTTTATGCTTGGATCTAGCTGGTTGTACCATCTCAATCTGCAGCTTTTTCCTTCCCAACCAAAAAAAACCGACATTTAAAAAACATATTTAGTCTCTGTACTTTTCGTTACCGTTTAGTCTCTAAATTTTAATAGTGTAAAACAATTTAATCTGTATATAGTGCTTAAACTTCATCATATGTTTTAGCTTTGACGACTTTTAGTGAATTTCTCTGTAGTGTAAATTTTATTATGGTTCAGTTTTTGTTGCGAAATGTGGTGGTGAAGGCGAAGTATCAATAATCTTAGTATTTAAGAAATTAGGATCTAAAAATTATTTAGTCTCTTTACGGGTTAATTAAAGTGAAGTTATTGATCTTAATCTTGTCAAAATAAAACATAAAATTAGTACGTAACATGTCTATTAAAATTTAAAAACGATTTAGTTCCCATCGTAAAAATCAGGTCAAAATGAAGAATTTAGTTTTAAAAAAACAACTTTGTTTTGAGAATTTTTAACTAAGGACTAAAATCTTATTAATTTTAAACGTTGTACGTTAAAATTCAGAGATTAAATCGCTGCCATCGAAACGAAAACGTTCAAGAAAGCAGCTTTCTAACCAAACACGCATCGGAATGAACAAAAATTTCCTCGTCAGACGGAGTTTGAGATTTGGATATAATTACAAAAAATTATTTAATTTACCTGATCTGCTCTCAAAATGTTCTGCAATAAAATTCCAGTTCTGGTGGCCATACTGCTCCACAAGTCGCCGGAGTTTGTCGTCCTCCGCCGGCCTCCAGTGGCCTCTGTAGCAGCTTCCGCCGCCACTGCCGCCGCTGCTACTGCTGGATCTAACCATTCTCCAAAACCCAACACTGAAAAACTTGAGAGAAACCCTCAAGAAGAAGAAGAAGAAGAGGAGAGAGAAAAAGTTTTAGATGTGAAAAAATTTCATTGAGATTTGATATAACAGAACAACTCAAAGTTTTATTTATTTATTTTAATTTTAATTTTTTTCTTTAAAGTTTGTGAAGACATTTTTGTTTGTAACAACATAGAACAGATGCCATTATAAGGCAATTTGTGATCTAATTAGGTAAATGGGCTGTCTTCTAAAATGTTCCTTATTTGGGATAATCTCTTCACTGCAATTAATTCTTCCTTATTCTTCATCATTTTTCAAGTTTCTTTTTTATTTCATTTTTTCTTTTCATATATAATAAGCAATGCTCTCATTATTTATAAGTTGTATGAAGTTGGTAAAACTCCTTTACTGATCTCTTATATATTCTCACAATTATATAAACTAAATTCTCGTGAGTTCATTATACACACACTGGAACATCTCGATTACAGTTCGAGTAGAACTAAAATTATGTGTAGGGCTGATGTCACTGTGTAAGATAAATATCATGGAAATAAAAGTAAAAAAGGAAAAAGAAAACTTGAAGTCATATGATAAGAGTAAAGAAACGTATAACGACCTTATTTTAAATATTATTAAAAAAAAGATCAGTCTTAATGTTTTTTCTTTCCTTCCTTTTTCCTGTTATTTTAAAAGTAGTTAAAAAAGAAAAGACTTTTAAAAGAAAGAAAATTGATCTTTTAAAACTTTTTTTCTAAAAGAAATTCAATTTAATTAAGATTTCAAAATTGGTTTTGAATTATCAATTGATTATTAATTTATTTAAAAATTAAAATACATTAAGAAAACAGACAAAATGACTATGGAAGAATAAGCTCAACTTAATTTAACAATGTCTTGAGATGTTTTATAAGCACAAATTCCTGTAATATTTACTCGTTTAACCTATATTTAGTTATTAATATGAACATAGCTCAACATTTAAGACATCTTCCTCATCCACTAGAGTTCGGAAATTCAATCTATCATCCCCATATTTATCGTACTAAAAAAAATCTAGATTTAGTTTGCAAGTCTATGATTCTAAAAGTTAACAAATAACTACACAACCTCCCCTGAGCTCGAAAACTTGGTGGAGGATGAATAGAAACTTATTCGTGGAGGTCTACATGAAGAAAGGTCTTTTTGACATCGAGCTAATGCAGTGGCCAAGATATGTTAGTTGCAACCAATTTCTTTTAGTTTGGCCACAGGAGCAAACGGAGATAATCGATGCCACCAGGTTTGTGTGAATCATTTCGCCACACAAGACAAGCCCTCTCGATAGAGCCATCCGCTAGGTTTTTTTAGCTCAACAAATGTGGGATAGATAAAACCTTCAATTTTGAATAAGGTAATATATGTCTTATTTACTAAGATTCGAATCAACGAACAAAACACGGATTTTAATAAACTAAATAAGTAATGAGATTAGCAAACTCAAAGGGTAAAAATAGGTTCACATTTTTAACATAGGGAATTGGGATACAAGAACAAAACACAATATTAGTCAAACCTCCATGTGGTTTTGTTTGTGCAAAATGGAGATGGTATAATGCTTAAACATACCAAAAATAATCAATCTTCAATTTTCCCTTTTTTTTTTGGGTATTTTTCTATTGCAGCTAACTAAATCTCTGTAAAGAGATTATGATGACATCTGTATTTGCCAAAAGTGGATATTGATATGTGAAAATATCAACACTTTAAAGGGTCAAACCCGGGACTTCAATTAAAACCCTATTAAATAATGATTAGTTTCATGTATACTACTTACTACACTTAAAAGTTATGTAATTTAATACTTATTGAGTAAAAAATAATAATTTTAAAAAATTATAATCGACGAATTCATTGAAAATATCTAGCGCTTTTGATTTTTGAAGTAACTTTTTTTAGTACAACATGTAAAAGTGAGGGATTGAACTTACAACTTCTTGGTTGGAGATATATGTCAGTTATTACTAAGTTATTATGCTCGCTTTAGCTTGATTTTTTAAGTAATAATTAGTTATAAACTGGAAATTTGAATATATATTATTATAACGTTATATGCATCTTCTAACAAACTATGGAGAGGATGTATTTAGGAACTTTTTTTATTATCGAAATATGGTTGATATCATATTTAATTTTATATGCAAATTAGGGGTGTAAAAAACATTTTTTTTTTTTAATGTTTAACTATAACAAGGTAGAAAACTTGAGTAACCTAAATAGAAATTTTCAAAATTTTAAAGATCAACTTTTGAAATGTGTATATAATATGCAATTGGATTTAAAGTCCAAGATATGTTATTTGAGAAAACTAACATTTTCTTAATTATATTAGTGTTCCAATGAGAAAATGTCAAAAGAAAATAGTATATCCTAACAAGGAAAAATTATAATATATAGCAAATTTTACACTTCAATTAAAAAACAAAAAGAAAAAAAGGACCAATTTTGGTTATTGCATATATCTTCGACTAAAAAAAGTTGAACGTTCCAATCTCCGCCCTTACATGTTGTTGAACTAAATTTATCAATTTTGCCACAATGGGTGTAAGATCCTACTTAATTTATCCATTTTTCAAATTATTAGATTTTGTCATACACATACCAGGTTAAAATAGTATTAATTAACCATATAAAATTTAATTAATATTTGTTGAAAAGGTTAATTGAGCATCATACCTTGCATATTCTCAAATATATATAGATATATATTACAATAAATATGGAGATTAAGGATTGAACCTCCAACCTCTAAGATAAGAATAAAATATCTTAACCATTAAATTTATATTCATATATATTGACTCTCAAATATATATATTTAAAAGTACTCATAATTTATATGTCAATAATAACAAACATAACTTAATCTTCTACGCATATATTATTAAGCGGATAGGAATACATTCCTAACAATGGGAAGCGAAATTTTAATATAGATGGTAAAAATTGTTAATACTTATCTAAGTTTAGAGTTAAATTTGATGAAATTGAAAGTTTAGGATAAAAATTGATGCCAAACTTATCTAAGTTTATGGTTTTTTTTCCGTCAATTCCAAAAACATTTACCTAAGTTGTTTCAATTTCCCATATAGAGAGAAATATCAAAATCCTCCAATTTTACTAAAGGATAAAAATAATCGTCTAATAAAAATGTAAGACTAAAATCATCTACTAAAATTCTCTCTTTTTTTCACTGTTAATAAAACTATCACTATTTTTTACTTTTGCTTTCCCTTTTCAAACTAACTATTAATACAAAAAAAAAAAAAAAGAATCCCAAAACCCAACTAGCTGAATCAGCATAATGAAGTTTGAAACCTTAATTTAGTGAAATTATTGCCAAAAACAGAACATCTTGTAATATCAGATATATAAATAATGGTTGTCTTAATTGTGGATAGTTACATTTTTACTTGTTTTTTTTTTTTTTATTATTTAGCCAATTCATTTTTTTTGGTCATCAGAAATTTTGAAAAGGAATCCAAATTTCCTCTAAATAGTAAAAATCATTTCTGGCTATGCAGTTACACAGGTTGTCATATGCCATCAAAAGAAATTCTTTTTTGTTTTAATTTTTTCAATAATTTCTTTCAAAAATAATTTAACAACTGTTTGGTTCCCTTGAGGAGGTTTTGGTTAGACACAGGAGAAAATAAGTAATTATTCAAAATACACGTAAAATACATCCGATTAAATGCATGATATATGTACTTGTTTAATAACGACTTTATTTATTAATTTTTTATTCTTAAAAATTAAACTTGAAAAATTAAATCTAGAAGTATTTTTACGAGGACAAAACATGTAGAAAAGACTATCCATGTTGGTTTGTAGAACCTTTGAGTTTGAAAGCATGAGAGGTTACAAATAGTATCATAACAAATCGTAGTCCGAAGACAAACTAAACAGAAACGACCAGACATGTGACACCGACACCTAGAGGGTAGGAAGTGACGCGCATCAAAATTAGAGAGATTTTGAAACTATAGCTTAAATATAGTTAAATAAAACTAACCCATTCATTATTATTATTATTTTCTTTTTCTGGTTGGGAGCTCAATAATGAAAACAATTTTATTTTAATATATCTGTTGATCAAATTTATAGAACTCTTCAATGTAATAGTGTTTGCAAAAATGAAATTAAAGTTCTCCAACCCATATTTTTTAAAAAAATAATAATAAATAAATAAATAAAAGATTAAAGAAAAAGACCACTAATGGTCCCTCAAATTCAGTTCTTAAAAGAAATTTGGCATTGTACGGACTGATTCAGAATGCCCATTTTGGACATTGAAATTATTAAAAACTTTTTCCACAAGAGAAAAGATTCAGAGAGTAACCAAATATAACCAAATAACTTCATTTATTCTCAATATTCAGCATATTTTTTCTATATTCAGCAATGGCTATTAATTTTGAACCAGGCAAAACCCTCAATGCCAACTGTTAATATCTATTCAAAGCAATTTTTATTAAAATTAGAAATTCTCATTATGTGGTAAACCTCCAACACTATTTCCTTAAATAAATTACAAAAATAAAATGTCTATAAGATAAGAACTAACCTAGTACAATAGAAGTCTTTGAAATTTTAACCAAATTTTAAAAATAAAAGTGGTTTTTTTTATTAAAGGTAGAATAAAATAAAATTACTGGTCAACGAACTTAGAAAAGACTACGAAGATGCGGCAATCTTGTTTTCACTTTTGAAACTGGACTCCATATCTGACTTGACCCAACCCAACCCGACCCAACTCCGTGTGTACGGCTAAAAACGAAAATTGAGATTAAAATAATAATTGTAAAAGAAAACTTAAGCAAAAAAAGGACATTAAAGAAACAGATTCCCCATCAACCCTATCAATATCAATCCTTCACCATTTGTAGCAAATCTCCTCCCTCCCTCTTCTCTCTGTTTTGGTGAGAGGCTTCCACATTTGGAGCATTGACAGCACCACAAAACATCAAGAGATTAGTATTTTTACTAACCAAAGTTATTAAGATAATCACAGCTTACTCTGCCAGGGAAAATCATCCAAAAGTAGCATTTCAAAACAAACTTCTTTCAATGCTATCTTATAGAGAGAATCAACACTAACAGATATGTGTCTGAAATTGGGAATACAATACAACAATATCCTACTAAAATCTCCCTGTTGTAAGTTTTCTTTTATACCATCGTACGTTTTTTCGCGCTTGGTGATGCATTCTGAATAGTCCCTTCTATTTTGACCTGAAAAACGAATGTACGCAAGTAGGGAAACCAGAAAAGAAAGCACAGTTTCTATAATGGAAGCAAAGGAATCCACAAAGCTCAGAAGGGAGAGCCCATTCAAATTCATGAATTTACTGATAATCAGCATCACCATCAAGCATCGGTGTGACAATGCAAATTCAAGTGTTGTTTAAACAATTTATGTCAGTTTAACCCCAGACTTTTCGTCTCAATTATGTTTAAATCTGAAATCCCTGTTATAACTAAGTTTATGTTTGAACCTTATATCACTTGGAGAAGTAAAACCAGATGCTTCAACTTTGATCTTAAGGGCAAAGAATTGACAGTAGAAAGTTATACATTTTGAAATATACAAAAACGAGAACGAGATTAGTTGCTGAAAGGAAGGAACCAAACTAGTTCCAACCTGTCAATCCTAATTTGTCAGCAACGTTATACATCACAAGTTTATCCCAAACAGGTCCAAAGAGACGTTCCCCTCCAATGGCAAATGTCAAGGCCCAAGAGGAAAGAATGGCCATGAAAACAGCAAACCCAATAGCTGACCCAACAATATCTAAAAGGAAGAACAATTTCAAATCGTTAGATAAAATTTTCAAGCACCAAACCCAGGTTTTTATGGGGGAAAATAATATCAGTGAATTTCTCACAGATCTCTTAACCTAACAGGGAATAACTCAAAGTCAACGGAAACAAATGCCTTATCGAACTTTGTAAAAGAAAAAAGTTAACACTAACACTACCATGGTTACATAAAGCAAGAAAAACGGGGGAAAACATCAAAATTCAAAAGTAAACTGATTAGAGCATACCAAAGCATTGTATTATGTCAGGACTAATCAATAAGGTGAAAGTAAACCTTCAGTCACATATATTTTTTTTCTTTTTAACAAAATACGATCTTTTTATTGAGAAATGAAATGAAAAGGAACAAAATTGTTCAAAGATATAAACTCCTAAAGGAGTGAAAAGAGAGAAGAACTACAGTAAGAGAATCAAAAGACAGGACTCCCCAGGGTACCACTTTAGGTTGAAAAGATCCAGAATGCTGCACCATATACCCATGCTAAAGTTCAGTAGATCATCATATGGCTTTGATCCCCACCATTTCCATTACAGGGACACCCGTTCATGAAAAGAGAAAAATCAAAATTCTAAACTTTGTCCAAGTGTCAAAGCTTTCATACTAAATAAACCAAAGAAAGAACTCACCTTTCTTAGACATGTTGGACTACCATAATTTGTTCCGAAAGAATATGGACTAGAATCCAAATTACGAATGAAATAAACATAGTCATGCAAGAGAAGTGTCGTGGATTTCCGAGTTATAGTGACCAAAAGAGAAGCCTTTGAGTGTTGACAGTGTTAATCTCAAATTGATTTCATTATTTCGGTACAACTATGAACTATAGATTCGTTATTGCACTAATTAATTCGTAATTGCAGTACAACTATAAATTCTACTATAAAACAATTTTCCTTCATATAAACAACTTCTCTGCATTATCTTGGAATCAATTTATTGAGATCTTTTATCAAATAAGAATGAGATTGAATAATTTAAACCACAAGAAACAACAGGTGGAGAATAACTTTTAATCACTCTAACTCATGAACCTTGGATAAGTCAGTGTAACTATGAAATAGAAGGGAGAAAATGGTAACCAAGGTGTCAAGAGCCCACTCCTTGCCTTATCCTCAATGCCCACCCGAATAACTCTCAAGAAGACTTAGTCCACCTCAAGGCCAAGTCTGAAAAACATTAAGCGTTTTATGTTATTAAGTTCTCAAGTGGAGCGCTTGAACCTATGGCCTTGAAAGGTATCTCCAAAACCAATGCCATTACCACCACCAAGGAGATACATAAAAACAAAGGGTTGTTGATGCATTCAACAAATAATAAACCACGTTTAAGATTGGCCCTTTCTGAGAGTTTCTCATTAACACACAAAAAACCACCCTTATTACACACAACACACACAAAACCACCCTTATTGTCCTAGTTGGTATCAGTGTTTTAAAAGGCGCGCCTAGGCATTATGCCCACCTATTGCGCCTCGCCTTTTCAAGGCGAGGCGATCTGAATGAGGCGCGCGCTTTGCGCGCGCCTCGTTAGAAAATTCTAAGCCTATGAAGCGCGGGCTTCATGGGCTCTGTTTTTAAAAATAAAAAATAAAACGTACAGACCCTAAATGCAGAACTATTTAATTAAATGGAATGAGTAGAATGATAACCGCCGCACGCCTTTTCCGATTTCCAATCTTAATTTGATTTTTTTTTTTAAATGGAAAGAATCTCAACTGTATCGTCTTCTTCCTTTCCTTCCCATGCACGTAAAAAACTCAACAGACACTTAGTTCTTCTTCTCCCTCTATTTCGATTTTCGACTTTCACTGCATCTCTCTCTCTCTATTTCGATTTTGACACTCTCTGTCTCTCTCTGTATCTCCTGTGGCCGGCCGCCCGTGGTTGCATGAGCGGTGCCGCTGACTCTGTGACTGTGAGCAACTCTCCCCCTCCATTTGTAAGCTCTCTCTCTATTTCTATTCTTTTCTCTATCTTTATTTCTAATTTTTTAATTCTCCAATCCAATGGAAAGTGCATATCTTTCCCTCTGTTTCTATTCTAATCCAAAACAGCAAGCTCCAACAACCTCCAACAACAAAGTTATAGTATTCAATTTCTATTTCTCCACTCCAACAAAGTTACAGACAGTAAGCTATTTCTCTATCCCTTCTTCACTTTCTATTTCTCCAATCCAACACTA
>NW_019104661.1:285618-315844 GCF_001995035.1 Momordica charantia
AATGATTTGGTCTTCATAAAGTATAATAGAACATTGAAACGACGACATAACATGCGGAACACAATCGACCCTATCTCTTTGAAGGATATCGATGATAGTAATGAGTGGCTGATAGAGAGAATGGATAGTGATTCTGAAGAGGATAATGATCTTGTATTTGTTGATGATTCCTTAACATGGGGTGATGTTTCGAGAGCTGCTGGAGCAGAAGAACCTGCCTATCATTCTAGAGCAAGCACGTCAAGGTCAAGAAGTAGGACTACGGCTGGAGCTTCAAGTTCTTCTCAATCCACACGGCCCACACCCATACAATTGATTGATGATGAAGATTACACCGAGGAGGAAGATGCAGATGGCTACAAGTCTAATGATGGAGAGGATGAAAATGATGAAATTGAAGGACTATTTAGTGATGATGAGTTTGATCTTTAGATTTTTATTTCGAACTATCATACTTCTAGTCTTATACTAGTTTGTGGACCATGATTCTTTATGCTAAGAGAAGACCTATGATGTTTTCTAATCTTATTTGGCTTTTATATGTTTTATATGTGTGTGTATATATATTTATTTATTTTTATATATAATGCGCCTCGCGAAAAAAAGCCCGCGCTTTTTTTTGCGCCTCGCGCTTAAGCTCCAGAGGTCTATTGGGCTTTAGTGCGCCTCGAGCTTTTTAAAACACTAGTTGGTATATAATTAAATTCATACATGAATACATGCACGCACACACACTCCTTGGTCAACCAGGTAGATGCACACTTTTTTTCCTGAAAAAAGGAAATGAAGTTCAAATAACTGCAACCATGACTTGAAAAGCAATCCAACTCCAAAATTAAAAAATGTTGTATAGTTGGGAAGCAAGAACCAAGAATCTTCACTTCTCTTTACTAAAACAAAAAGTTCAATTTGAGCAAGGATGTTAACTCGTGAATCGAAACATGTATCAAATTAAAATTTAGCCTAGCATGTATCTTAACGTAGCGTGTATGATAAGTTTTATTTTATGACTAGTATTTAAATAGAAAATCACATATGTATATTAAATTGTTGAAGGTAATAGAAATTTGGAAAGGAATCGGAGTCCATTATCTCTATCTAAATTATTAAATTTTGTTCAAGGAAAATGTAATCTTTCCACAGCACAATCCCACTCCCCAAATCCAAGCCACCCATCCACCCACGTGAATTGTAAGACCGTAAGTCTAGATCCTTCCCTTTAGAAAACTGTCACCCTTCACTAAAATAAATCTGTTAAGACTCCAGGTTTCTCTAACTTCCTCTAGTCTTTGCAATACTTCTTCTTCCTTCCTCCTTCCTTCTCTGTTTTCTTTCAATTCTTTTTCCAATCAGCTTTGTCATGCCACACGCTTATATTACATCTCCTTGCTTCACTTCTTCCAGACTCCCAACACCTAAACTTGTATGACACTCATTTCTCTGATTTCTTTTAAATTTTTCCTATTTTTTTCCTTATGAGTCTAGAAGAGTATAAGAGAAATGTTACAATGTAAAATATTTGATTGGATCTTCTTCTCTCCATAAAATTTTTTAATAAGATTTCTTTGCTTCGTTCCTCATGATTCATATTTTGAAATGGATGATTCTAGTAAATTAGGACTCAAGTGCATGACTTGAATCATGGGCATGGCATGTGAGTCGATAAAATACAACTCGTGTATTCTATGAGTTTAACAATATTGTTTATGAGTACAATTGTAACAACCACCATAGGTTTGTACAATTTGTCCAAAAAAAGAAGGATATGCATGATGAAGTTCAAAAGAATAGCAACTACGGTAATTTAAAAATATTGTACACTTGGAGAGCAAGAACCAAGAATTTGCACCTTCCTAGGCACCAGAAAATGCATATCTATGTCACTACAACGAAAGGTTGTCATTGGAAATCCAGAAAGCACTTCTGAATTCTTAAGGCTCAATTTAGTGAATATGAACAGGATCGGTAATTTATTATCCATTGTTTCCCATCAAGTTGTGAGGAGTATCAATGTGATACAGAAATGGAGTTATAACAGAACGAGAAAAACAACTACTAATCCTTGAAATATTGAGCTAAGGTAAATCCAGCAATATGATCAGATTCATGTCCACCTATGAACAGCAGTAACAAAGTAAATTCCGGATTCATCATTCTTTATACATCACCTCAGGGTAGACTAAGGAAACTATTGAAAGTACAAACGTGTTCATCGAAAAGATACAGAGAGAGGCAAACTCACAGGGTCGGATGCGAGGAAACGAGTGGGAATCGCGGAGAACAGGCCAGAAGTAGAAGCAATTAACCGCCCAAAGAAATGGTAGCAACGCAAATCCAAATTTGTAGAATCCGCGGGCATAGCTCACGGACTCTTCCTCGGACAACCCCAGTGACGCATCAATTGTCGGCCATAACGCAGCAATCGGCGACGATACAGGATTAGGGTTCGTGTTTGGATTCTGCGATCTCTCCATTGGGAACCAACGAATTTTCTCTTTGTGACCAAGAAAATGAAGTGGTGAAACTAATTTTTAGGCAAAATGTTCATCGTATTCCTATTCTTTCTTTCTTTCTTTTCTTAAATTACAAATTTTGTTCTCTATATTGTCAAAAATTTCAATGAAGTCTTTAAATTTTAAATTAAGCTATTACAACCATATAAAAAAAGGTTTCAAAACGGAGCAAAACATAATTCAACTAGTTTTTTTTTTGGTAAATTCAACTAATTAAAGCATATATCATCGGTTAAAATAGAGAATATTTAAATCTTTATCCATACGTATTGTTGAATAAG
Organism: Momordica charantia; assembly: GCF_001995035.1. Next base: position 288,413 of record NW_019104661.1, read on the forward strand.
GTTTAAAATGTAAAAATTGTTCAAAATTATTGTTTAATTGATTAAGATCTACTCCTTCACTTAAAGTTCTTAGTAAAAAATTAATCTTTTCCAAAAAAATATTATGACATGATTGGTTCATAAACCTCTCGTCCCAAATCTAAATTGATCTTAATTCTATTTGCTCGCTCAATAGTGATTAGAAGTGTTCATTTTTCCGTGGGAACGGACCTCGCAAGGACCCACCCTAAATGGGATGGGGAATCTCCATTTAGATTTCCCAAAGGACAAGGATGGGGTACATTTTTTCCTTGTTACCTAAATAGGGACTGAGATGGAAAATACATTCCCCATCTCTGTCCCCGCTCTATCACAATTTTTTTAAAATATATATTTCTATATATACTAAATATAAATATACAATTCTTTTTTTGTTACCTAAATGGGGATGAGGATGAGAATGTGTATATGAAAGGATTAAACCATGAAGTTTTATCATGGAAAATTAAGCAATTAATAAAAAAAATCTTTTAAAGAAATATTTAATTGAGAAATAGTTTTAAAACTTAAAAAGAAAAAAGAAAAAAGAAAAAATTTCCCATAGGAAACCCGATCTTTGTGAAATTTCATAGGGATAGAGAATTAAATAGGAGGTGGGGACGCGAGTACCCATTCCATTAAAGGTCGTTCGAGCGCATGAGTGATTTTAGTGACAAGTTGAGAGATATCAATAATTGAACAAACAAGTAGTACCAAATGTCAAATCCAACTATACTGCGCAACAATGGAGCGCCCAAGAACAACTATGGATGGGGAAGGTTTCCTCATCCCCATCGTGTGAACATCCCTAATTGTAACATGTTCAAGTAGCTCCTAAATCACATCCCCTCAACAACTAATAAGTTAACCATGTCAACATTTCTATGAATACAGAACACGTACTAAAAATAAATTAACAAGATTCATAGACAACATCAACTCAACACATTAATATTATGACTTCAAAAGAAAAAAAAAACACGTTAATATTATATTTGAAGTTACATTATCAGTTCTTTCATACGTCAAGATAATAACATAAACCAAAGTTATTTTTTTTTATAAATATTATATTATCTGTTTTTTTATACAACAAAATAATAACATAAACCAAAGTTATTTTTTCATAAAGAAAAAGAATAAATGACAAAATAGATATTTTAAAAGTTGAGGTGCAAAATGAATAAATATGAAACTCTAGAAACTAAAACAAACGTTAATAGCCATCACAAGCTTAGCTCTGCGGTATTGACATCTATTTGCAACTGCGTGAGTTTGAATCCACCCACCCCATTTGTTACACTAAAAACAAACATTAATAAACATTTTGGAAGTTAACTATTTAAACTATAAATTTTTTTCAAACTTCTGAGTCAATAAAAATTTAATACCTCGAGAAATCATTTTATCATTTAAAAAAAAAATTCAATGACTACACCATAATCTTTACAAGTTTTAAGATTTGAATAGAATTTTAACATAAATGGATTAAAAAACACTTTTTATCTCTATACTTTTATTGAGTTAAAGACTTAATATGAACTTTAGTTTGTAACTACTTATCCTCATATTTTCAAATCTGGGATCCCTAAATTTTAATATCGTAACAATGTAATCAATGTAATTAAAGTAGGTGACCGTCATAGAATTTGAACTCATTCCCTCTTAACAATTTAATCCATTTAGTTTAAAGCTTGTAACGATATAAAAAAATATTGTTAATATTTCATAAAATTTCTTACCGAGTGTAGATCAATACAACCAAATGTATTTTTTTCTTTTTTTAATATACCCCAATTACCATCGAGTTATGCTCTACTTATAAATTATAAATACTAAATTGTTATATGATAAGAATCGATATTTAACTTTGATGAGATTTTCATATAGAGACTAAATTGGACTAAATTGTTATCAATTCGGAAGTAAATGGTTACAATCTAAAGTTATTTCATTGTGTTTCTTTCCATAAACAAAACTAAGTCAAAACTGCATTTCAACAGAATTCTCTTCAGCTTCATCCCAATTACAAAGCTGAAAACACCTCACCCAACTGCAATGGAGGATTCATCTCTTGATCCATTTTCCATCAAAAATTACAGAAAACTGCAAACCAGCTTCAGCAAGCAGTAGTTCTATATGGCGGGTCGGTGTCGAGAAAAGTTCTTTCCGGTAAAATTACAAATATGGCTTTTGAGAACTAACTTCGCTCTCGTATTTTGGCTCTTGCAAAAAATACACCAGCCAAAAGCCCTGCAAAAATGCCATTCTTTTAGCAGTTATGCATATGCAAAGTCAAGCACGTGGGTTCGAGACCTACCAATGAAAATACGATATCGAAATTAGGCCATTTATGAGAAAAACTTACCAAAAAATATACTTGCAGCGTTCTCCAAGCTTGTAGGGACCTTGAATAGGAAGATGCCAGCCATGGAGAGGGGAATCTTGTTCAGTGACCCCACTAGGCTGCAAATTATAAGCCAGAGATCAGAAGTCCATATTTAGTACTCATATCTACAAGGTATTTGTGCAAATATAAGAGGTAAAATCAGACTCCGAAGAAGGAAATTTAAAATGACTAACAAAGACAGACAAAAAAAAAAGACCTAAAAATGGGAGCCCAAAAATGGAGCCAACCTGAAAGGGGGTAGTCTACATGAAAGGGCACCAATCCAACAAGGCCTAACGAATAATTATAAAAGTCTTTAGGAACCGAAGCCCAAAGCAAGATATAAAACCTAGCAAGGGACGAAACCTCTCCCAAAACCCTACACACTCCTAAAGTCTAAAGATTATATTATTTCTCTCCATCCAAATATAAGCCTTGAAAAAAAGTCCAAAAGCCTTGAAAAAGCTATAAAAAATTGAACAAGTGTCTGGAAGAAAGAAATTTATCAATGAACAAAAAAATTAATGGCAGATTATCTGCAAACGAGGGCAGGTAGAAACAGAATTCAAGTCTTCATTGCATTCGCACAAGATAAGTTAGAATCAAGAAGACAGTATACTAGCAAATTAAGGATGTTCCTCTCTATTTGGTATTAGTAATTTACATGTTAAGTCTTATAATAGCCAATAAGCCAATATTCGAACTCACACGTGAGAGAGTGTTAATAAATTAAAAGGATTAAATTAGACCTTTTTTCTTCTCCTCATTATACCTGTATGTTGTGGCCCCAGTCTGATGGAGAAACCACATGGAAGTGAAGCTAATTCCTAGACCCAAAACACCACTGCATGTAATCACCAGCCAGAACATCGGTAATCTCAAAAGCGATCTGCCAAGTATATTCAACACTCGTTAAATTCACATTCATGTTAGTCAAAATGCACACAAATGGCGAAAAAAATAAAAGTTTTTTCAATAATACATCATTTCTCTAACATAGTCATAATTTCTTAAATCAAAAACTTAATAATTTCTCCCCAGAGGCTTTTTTCAAGCTGTTTTTCCACTATTCTCCTAATTATTATTTCTTTTTTATTAGAAACTGATATTTCATTGAGAAAAATGAAATATTCTCCAAATTATTTTGAGGGAGGGAGTAGAGGCTGAACAGAAATGAACCTCAAAGAACGAAATAAACCGGGTTCTAAAAATGTAGGAACAAAGAACATCATCCATGAACAGGAAGATAGAGAAAAGTCAGATAAATGAAACTCACGTTCCCCACAGATAATCAACCTCGTTAAACACAACAAGAAGAAATATCCCAAGAGGTATGGAAAGAGTGTTATTTAGCAGGACCATTGAGAATTCATTCAAGTTTCCAGATTTGGTTATCTGCTTTGCTGTATCCATTACCCTCCGTAGAGTCAGCTGCATAAAAATTTTACATCAGCTACGCCGTGAAAGCTAATAAAAGATCAATTGCCTAACATGAAACAAAGAAGAAACAAAGATAGACCCTCCCATAGCAACCTCTTTCTACCTTTCAGCTATCCTTTGCTCATTTTGAGCGTCAAACTTATAATTAATTGGGTGCAAGCAGAACCAATTCGTTTTCGAGAAAACAATGAAATTTGTAGGTGGGCAACGAACTAAAAAATACCAACAACCTAGGTGGGATATTGAAGTTGGAATATTAACATCCTGGATAGATTTGATATTGTAAAGATTATTACGGCTTACTTAGTGGGCTATGTCAAAATAATTTGGTAATTATTCTTCTTTTGGAACGAAAAGTTGTGTTTCTTTGTCAAAATGTCATTATTAATTATTGAAGAGTGAGAACTTAAAGAATTTCCGAGAAATGATGTCAGAGTAGCTCCCAATAAATGGAAACGAGAAGGCCTCACATGACTGCTCTAGAAGTTCTTAGAGCAATGCAACTCTATTCAATCAATGTAAAATTTTAACTTCATAAAAAATGGATTTAATCATAAAGTAGTGAAGCAATTGGAAAAGATGACAAAAATAGAACTACAAGAAAACGATAGAAAATATAAGGTATCATCTAAGATGGTGGAAAAGATATGAAACAAATCAAGCCATGGCCATTGCAAATGAAAGTACATGAATAAACTGAATATAAAAGACTTCAAGTTATGTACTCACAGAATATGATGCGGTCAAGAAGCAGTTGACAATTTGCCATGCATAGCCAACAGCATGAAAAGATAGATCAGTAAGGCCCCCAGTAATTGCTGAGATTATCTGCATGAAGCATTGAATTCCAATTGCTCAGTCTAGAATTCATGATAACCAGGGAAAAATTCATTCTTAACGAAACATGGAGAAAACGATTGAAATGGGAGAACGATTAAATGATTGAACCCCTAAAATCTAAATAAAATAGCGTTTCCTCGGCTCTTTCATCTTTCTGATAAAAGACTTTTTTCAGTGGCTGAAGTTTTAAACCATAAGGGGGTGGGTCCATCCTTCCATTTGCTTGGGTCTTTCTCGTTCTTTGACGAATCGAGAAGCTTGAGAGGTTTCTAATTTACTCGCTTTGTTGTCTGAGGTCCCCTCCTATTCTGGGAGGGAGGATGTGAGGGTGTGGACCCCATCCCTTCAAAAGGTTTTTCTTGTAGTTCCTTTTTTCATGTCTTGAATTCCCCGTCCTCTTTTTCCCCGTATCCCCTTGGTTTACCTCCCTTTGGAAGATTAAAATTCTAAAGAAGATTAAGTTTTTTGGGTGGCAAGTCTTGATTGGGAAAGTCAATACCTTGGATCGTATCCAAAGGATGTCTTCCTCTTGTCTGGGTCTACAATGGTGTGTCCTCTGTAGGAGTGCCTCGGAAGACTTTGAGCATTTGTTGTGGACTTGCCAGTTTGCGCAAGATCTTTGGCTTTGTTTCTTTAGGTGTTTTGGGATGACATGGGTCCGCGCGAGGGATTGTAGGTCGATGATGGAGAAGGTGCTGTTACACCCTCCTTTTCGTGATTGATAGGGGGCGTTTCTTGTGGCAAGCTTGTTTTTTGGCTACTCTTTGGGGCATTTGGCTGGAGAGGAACCACGGATTTTTTAGGGGGGTGGAGAATTCTATGGATTATGTTTGGGAGCTCATTAGATTTAATACTTCGTTACTTCGTTATGGGGCTCTGTTTCCAAGGCCTTTTGTAATTGCCCGTTAGGATTCATTCTTTTGGATTGGAGCCCTTTTCTTTAGGGGGCTCCCATCTTCTGGCTGTCTTTTTGTAGGCCCTCTTTGTATTTCTTGTTCCTTGTTTCATTTTTCTCAATGAAAACGTAGTTTCTTATAAAAAAAAATAAAAAATCCTCGAGCCATCAGTCAAATACCACCGTAGAACTAGAATTCTAACCTTGTGTCACGACCTCCTAATGCAAAACAAAACAGCAAAACAAAAGTTGCACTCAATCTTACATAAGAAGGTCATGCATTCTTATGACATATCCACACTTGGGTCCCTTTTCACACGCCTTGAGAATTGGGGAATTCACTTCATTGGTGATTAATAAAATGTTATAGTGTAATAGGCATTCAATCAAACTAGCTTTAATTAGTATATATGAAACCAACTGGTTGGACTAAGTGCAGCACTTAATAAAATGGACTCTCTTTACGCTCTCATCAAACCCAACAGAAAGAGATCATTCAATAAACCAATATATATATACACACAAAGAGTTCAACAACTGGCTCCATGTCCTAGCTTTGCACCCCTATCTTTGGGGCATCAGGCCCAGACCCAGGAGAGATCAAAATTTTTTTGTATTAAACTCATCTGAAGGTTCAACTTGAGACCTCAAAGCCATTATGACTAAGAGACCTCAAACCCTAGCCAACGAGGTGCCCTTGGGGGCAACTGACTTCTAACATTCTTTGATTAGCTAGGAAGAATGCACACTATTTTGGACAAGACAAAAAATTTACACTGATGTATGAAAATGAACAGAAATTGTTCAAAAGATGCACACTATTTTGAGAAGTGTCAATGTCAAATATGGACCCTGATGTAGTCATAGATGTCTTTATTTTAGTTATAAGGTAAACGTGGGTGGTAGGTTATGATCATTTGTATTATACCTTTCACTGCACAGTAACTTCAAGTTACTATTAGTTTGTTATTTCAGAAACATATTGAGGTTTCTGCTCCTAATTAATAAGATCAGATTACATTCATCTTAAAAACCTTGTGCAAGATTGCATTAGACACGCTCCAAAGACATGAAGAGTCTTAATTTTAGTTAGTTTTAAGATCTCAAACAACTACGGTCATGACACCAAGGCACATATGAGAGTACGCATTAAGGACTTGTTGAGGAAGTGTCGTAGAAAAATTAAGCTTTTCCTATTAAAATGTTAGTTCTTTCATCAACTCTATGAATTTGACATCGACTACAAGTCTACAAAATGAATCAAAATATTAAAGAGCCTACAAAGACTAAACAAATATAAAAATGAAAAGGTAAGTTTCACTTGATGAAACTCAATGAGATAGTGTAAAAAGATGTGAGAAGAATGGTTGAGATGCAATTTTTTTTCGTGAGATTAATATCATTTTGTTATTAAAAATCCTTCTGGATATGTGATTATTTCAAAATATTTAAATTTGCTTTTTAGTGAATATATATATATTTATTTATTTTAGTACAGCTTTTTATTGAATATAGGAGAATATTCGTACCTATAAATTTCATTATCATATAATTTATTATGTCTGGAAGCATTATATCAGTGAGAGTATATAAAAACATTTTTAAATATATATTTGATCAAACCTATTTTTGAATGTCCTTGTCCTACTTTTCCAAAAAATGATTATTTCCATGTCGAATATATCTTTGTAAACCATGTCGAATATATCTTTGTGTAGGTTTCTTGATTAGCTTGAACATGTAAAGGAAGTATAATATGTAGATATCTAAGTTTAACACCTCCCCCTCCCCTGGGGTGGACACTAGTAGTCAGACCCGATATAGAACTTTTCGATCAAATCTTTGTGGATAGAAAAAATTAAAGTAAGAAAGGTAAATAGCTATTCCATGCAACGAACTAACAGTAAACTATGCCCTTTGCAGCTAGTCCTGATATTAGTACTTTAGAAATGCTGTATAGTATATACCATGAGGAATAGTGCAGCCCAAACCCTGTTGTCATGATGCTTGCCAAAAAGATACATTTCACCAACTGCAGTTATTACATTGGTAACATTCTTCAAAACTGTGACCATAGCAACATTAATGTATTTCAAACTGCAGGAGAAGTAACAAATATTTAAGAAAGTACATGAACCACAAACCAACAATTAAGTTATAGACAAAGAAATACGGCTCACCAACAAAATAAGGGTTCATAGTGGAAAAAAATAATACAAGTTCCAGATATTGTGAACAATGATTATTAATGGCATCCATAAAGCACCAGACACAAAAATGACACTGTATGATAGACAAGAGTGGAACCACATTGATAGATGGGAAAATGGGTGTATGGGCTCTTTGCATAATTGTTTTGTTCAAGAAAAATCAGTTTAAATAATAGAAAAGATTCAGAACAAACTTTAGCAGCCAATTTTGTGTTAAAAAATATACCATCTGTCAAGATCTAACCAAAGGCAAAAAAAAATATTTTCAGCATTGAGATACAAGACTTGAGGCCGAAATGAAGTCGACTGGGAAACCCTGTGTATGTTAGCTGTTGACATGCATTACTGAATCCATTTTTTAGAGCTTTGGGGCACATGAGATGGTCTTGGGTACCTATGTTCTTCAAGATGCTTAGATAGAAATCAAATCATTTGCAGTGTTCAATATTCAACATAAAAGAATCAGAATTATGCATGTGCTGAATGACCAACAATTATGCACATGTTTTCAAGCAAGACCAAATAAATATGTTGAATATGAAGTCTTCCAAACTTCCTTTCAGATCAAAGTATACGTTGACTCGTCAATATATCCATATGAGGGTTCAACATTGATATCAGAGTCAATCTTTCCCATTATATTGTAATATTGTAGAAATTGAAACATAAAAAACATCAACAAAAAAGTCACCAATACAAATATTAATAATAAGATTTATATCTTGTTTAAGAAGTGTAAAATTCCTATTTATTAATTAAAATAGTTTTCATAAATTTATTCATTTCCATAGTTTTTCTAGAAATATCTGTCATTATCAAAATATCCATAAAAAAATTGAGAACTTGATATTTCTGTTGATATCGATATTTTAATACTTAAACAAATGGAAAGAGAGATCGTACCTGAAGATGCTTGTAATGAGCATCCCAACAAAGATAACATTTACAGGCAACCATACTTTAACCAGTCTCCATGTCAGTGGTTCTGTAGATATTATGCCCATAAAACTCATTGCAGTTACAATAATCACTGATATAAAATTCTGCACAACAAACAGAGCAACAACTTGTTAGTATTCCAATTAATTTTCAAAAGTCATGGTAAAAATTAGAGAATAGTAAGCAACAACAGACGAAAAATAAATGTTAGCTTCTTAACATATTTTCTATAAAGAGAAATCACCTGATAGACCATCAATGATATCCCAGCATTGAAATCATAACTGGAAAGTACAAACTTGTTAACCAGTATCATGCTGCACGAGGAAATGCAGTATGCAAGGCCAGACAATAAGGCCTGGTTATGTATTCTAAATACCCTGAAATTTCGTAACGCTTTGTCTCTGTCCTTTCCCATTTTACCATCTTCCAAGTCGGATTCACCATCTTCAAACTGCTTCATCTCTAATTATTATCTATATGAGAGCCAACAAGCAAAATTAAAGATAATAATAATTTAGTCACATATATTACTGTATATTTACAGAGGAAAAATAATATACTTGAGACAGAAAGGATGAATCTAGAATCCCAGATAAATGCTGAACATGAAGAACAGAAGAAGTGCAATACTAAACTGAGAGAAAGTAATTACTGTGAAAAGAAAACCTGTTAATTGCTTTTATTTTTGCTGCACTCAATCTCTGATTTGCTGTTCCATATGGATCTTGCAATCTAACACTCTTTTCCCTCCACTGAAGTTTTAGTTGTATTTCAGATAGAACGTGGGAAAATGCTTCATCTCTAATTGTTACCTACAAAAGAGCCAACAACCGAAATTATGGATAAAAATTGATTTCAACTTTAATTCTATATAATCACATATACTTACAGGGGAAAAATAACAAAACTACTTGAGAAATAAAGGATGAAATAATCCCGGGTAAATGCAGAATATGAAGAACAGAATACGTGCAATATTGAACAGAAATAAAGTAATTACTGGGAAAAAAACAGTTAACTACTTCTCCTTTCGCTGCATTCAATCTCTGATCTGTTATTCCATATGACTCTTGCAATTTGACACTTCCTCCCCCACCACTAAAGTTTTAGTTGTATTTCAGATAGACGTTGGTTTCATTCTAATAGAAATCTGAAGACTCCAGAGGCAACACTAAAGACAGAGGTATTAAGCACAGAACACCAAGTAGACACAAATCAATTCCATTGAAAAATCTTAACTGATGATTATTTATCACAAATTCGTCCATGTAAATTCCCAATGGAGAACCACCCTGCCAGTGCCAATTTTCCACTGCTAAATCACTTGGGTATCAAATGGCTATAAGGAACACTAGAGGGGGCAGGGCCAGAAACAAAAGGAAGTCATATGCCAATTGCCATAGCTAGCCAAATGAATTCTCATTTTCACACACTGCCATGTAAGAAACAGAAGTACAAAATTTTGCTAGAAGACCTTGAGAAGTGATCACAAAGGAAAAATGAAAAGACCATAATACAGTTCATAATTCATTGTGATGTGATTAACTACAAGTATGAACAAGAATGAAAAGGAAAAAAGAAGAAACAAATACATAAATTCATAGCAGAAATATACACATCATCTGTGAGACTGACATATTATTACCGTGAGCAAACTACGCAATCTGAAGGGCACGAATTGTAGGAATGTCAAAAGTAAATAAATAAACAAATAGAATCGTGGCCTCTCTACCATGAAGGTTTGAATACAGCAGAAAAAAAGGGGTACTCCAGTTTTCCTCTCCAATCAAGTTCGCATGTTTTTTGTTGAGAAGCAAGGAAAAATATGAATCATTTGTTCTTTCATGGTGATTTTAGTAGGAAATGTTGGGAGTTCCTTCTGGAGCAATTTCATATGTCTTGAATTTATGCGCAAAAGGCAAAAGAAAATATGTCCCAGCTTTTGTGCGACTATAACTTGAGAAGGAACGGGAAGGAAGAGTTTGTGGATAAATGCAATAAAAAACACTCCAATGGAGTATTTGGATTAAAGAGCTCCCCATTATCCAACGGCAAGAAAAAATACTGGGAAGAGGTGGCAAACCTTGTGAGATTTTAGACATTTTCATGGTGTTCTCTCCCCAATTCTTTTTGTAATCATTATATTTTTGGTATTAACTATGAAAAAGTTCCTTATGCCACAGTTTGTCCCTTTTCTCATAATGGTTTTACTCCCAGAATTTCACAAAAGTAACATGCAAAGTAAAGCCTTAGAAACTTCCTAAATATCCTTCTTTCCTGCAAAGTTGAAACAGAGATGCTCGTGATTCCTAATCAAAGTTGAAACAGAAATCGAACTGGAGAAGAAACAATCAAAATCACTGAGCTGGGAGGGACGAAAAAATATAATACATCACCTTTGAATCATCAGACCCGAAAACTCAGCGAATCCACAGATGACATGAAACTCAGAGGCAATCAAGTAGTCAATTACAGAAAACTCATGGACGACGAACTATGAAATGGCTAAAAAGTAAAGAAAACCCGATGAATAGTAAAACCGGGCGAAATACAAAGAACCCAGAGCTTAAAAATCGAAACCAACTTACAGAAATCGATGACTCGTCTTCCCCATAAATGAAACAGGAAACTTCAACTGAGAAAAATGGTGGGCCAAGTTGAAGAAAGCTGATGCAGGGAGAAATCAAAACTTTTTGTACAGCGCCCGGAATCAATCAAATCAAACTTATACGGGAAAATGGAACGGATTTTTGTTGCTATTATAATACCCAAAGGGAAAACGTTGGCACTCAGAAATTTCATATTGTGAAACGTGGAATTTGGCTCAGAAAATTGATGGAAGGGAAAAAGTAACGCATTTGATTGAGCGGCGGGTTAATGGATTGAATTGGACACTTCCCTTTCTGTGCCAAGTTATTGATTATTCAAAATCAAAACTTGAATCCACTAAAACGAATATCTGTTCGGATCACTTCCACTCTTTATCCCTCTAGATTGTAGGGGTGAACATCGGGATGCCATTTTAAACCGAATTGATTGACTCGGTTTTTGGATAAATTGTAAAAAAAAAATAACTCAACAAAATTTTGATTTTAGGATTTTTTTTTTTTTACAATGATAGTTCAGCAGTAATTGACATATATTTCCAACCAAGAAGCTGCAAGTTGGCTCAGCTTATAATTTTATAATTTTGCCCTCATTCAACTAATACAAAATTTCTTTGTTTAAAAAAAAAACTAATACAAAATTTCTAACCATTTTTTAGGAAATTGTAGTGGGTAGCAAAAATCTTTTTTATTTCAAAATATGACACCAATTTTTTAAAGTTTCAAATATAGTAAAAATTGTCACTTATATCAGTAGTATATCAGGCACTCATATCAATAGTATATTAGATATATATCACATACATATTGCACAGATACTCATATCAGTAGTATATCAGATGTATATTACATACATATTGTAAGTGTATTAAATACTCATATCAGTAGTATATCAAATGTATATCACATATATATATCAGTAGTTTCAAATATATTATACATGTATAACATTTGGGTAAAGTTGTAATTTTAAAATTGGACCTCCATATTTTTTTTTATAAAAAAAGTGCTATATTTGAAAATTTTAAATGTGGTTACTATTTTGCTAATTGTATTAAATATTTTTTTTACATATTTGCAAATGTGCCATTTTTTTAATGATTGAAACACAAATATTTCTTCTAATTTTTTTCATGTACTATTTTCTTTTCGACTTTAGAAGTGTATTTTAAGAGATTATGAAAGTTGTAACAAGTTTTCCAAATAATTTAAGAAAGTTTATATTTATAATGGGAACTATTTAATAATTTTTTTACCTAAAGATGTTTACTTTCAAAAGAAAAAATTAAAAAAAAAATTACAATATTCTGTCGATCTTGGTTGAGACCGCATGAATCCCGAGTGAGATTCATTGGTTGAAATTGCATGAATCTTTATCTAGAATTCCACTTTTTTTTTCCAAAAAGACAAAGAACATAAAATGGCTCGAAATCAGCTTTTTTTACTTTTTTTTTTTGTTTATTTATAATTTCTCGAGTAGAACCATCAATATTTTAAATGAAAGAATATTTTCTTAATCGCAGCTCCAACAAAAGGAAAAAAAAGAAAAAAATGATAGAAAAACACTAACAAAGGGTAAAAAAAAAATTCTAAGGATTGAGTCAATTTCTTAATTAAGTAACTTTTTAGGTTAATTTTTACTATTATACTTGTTTCTCAATTGAGTTCTATTAGTTTTAAGTTTTAGTAGGTTGTAAATAGAGAAGTTTATTAATGTTGAGAAAATAAAGTGATGTATAAAAATATTGGGAAAGCAAAAACACATTCTTAATGTTTGAAAACATGAAATATGAGAGAGTTTCTGGAGTGATACAAAATTTATTACAAGCCGAAAATGTATTAGTGCTCAAGTGATTCACCGAAGCTGGTACAATGATAAAAACTTCTTATGGAAATTCTCTAAGTTACCATACTTGACTCAATTTAACAACCAACATACAATTTAAAACAATGTTAAAAACATGGTTCTAAATATCCATCGACACGTCGACATTTCCATCGATATGTCTATATTTTCATGAGTTCGACATCGACATGAGGGATAAATCAACATTTTCATCATAGTGTAAAAAAATCGACAAAATATGAAAAATATCAACAAAATGTCACTAATATATACACAATATTAATATTAATTATTTTTTTAACTTATTGAGAAATATGAAAATGTTTATTTGTAATTGAAATATTTTTTATAATTTTTTAATTTCTATAACTTTTACTGAAACATCCATCGACATCGACATTTTATCGATATTTCCATGAAATTGAGACCTCGATATTTTTATCGACATCGAAATTTAAAACCTTTCGTTAAAAGGTATAAATCATAAAACTAAAACCTAAAAGACAAAAAAGATCAAATTAAATCTAACCTAATTTCAAGACAAACTAAAAATTAAATTTATAACTCAGCAATTTTGTGGTTTTTTCTGTTACCCCAAACTTTTAGTGCAGAAACACAAATGGTCTTGTGGTAAAACTTTCGTGAGAAGGTCGCAAAGTTGGTTATTTATAACTACAAAAAAATGTGCTTAATTTTCACCCTCTTTCTCTGCATCCCTCAATAAGTTAAATTTTACTTTAATGTATTTTGTTCTAACATGTTGTACAGGATTTGAGCAATAGCAATATCAAACTTGTTATTCAAAATAATTTTGCAGAGGTTCCTCTATTTTAAATCTCAAATCATCAAGCAATTTGCGGAGTCATATTGCTTGATTTGTAGCTGATGCAATTGAAATAATTCACTATTGACAGTACACAAAGTCACAACTTCTTGTTTTCTTGAATTCCAATATAAAAGCTTAACGCCAAGAGGATCTAAACTAGAAGTACTTTTGGAGTCATCAGAACAACCAAACAATTACAAGTCACTTGTAAACTCATACCATATTCCAAAATAAAAATTACCTTTTTAAGTATCTAATGACTTAAATGCTTTGTAGCATTAAAAAGGTTCCCACTACCATTCTTCGAGACTCTTAAGGATGAATAAACCACCACTCAATTGGATATAGGGTTCGAACACAGGACCTCCCGCTCTGATACCAGGATGAATAAACTACCGCTGATGGATTGGATAAATTTAATTCATTTATTTGATATCTAATAGACACTTTTAAATCTATTGCTAAAAGAGTAAAACAATTTTATATGTATCAATCTTAGATTTCTTCAAAATTCCTTGAGCGTGCTTTTTTGGACAATAAAAATACATTTTTCTTCCTAATGAATTTCCATACCATGAAAATAATGTATGTAACCTAGATATGATATTTCAGACGATCTTTTCCATCTCAACTTTAAAATCTTGTAGAATTTGATGATCGTTTCTAATTACAAGCATATCACCAATATAAAGAGAAAGAATAATGAGTTGATTGCAATTGTGTCACCCACCTCAACATAGAGAGTGTTAAGAGAGTATTCTTAATTTGTCACATTTTTTCTCATTAATAAATTAGATTTTCTATTTCAATTATGAAATCAATCATCAATCATGTCTTAATAATACTAAAGAAAAAGAAATGGATAAGAATATTTGTAATCTCTCTTTTAGAACCCAAAAAAATTTGATAAAAATAAAAATAAAATGGAGAAGCTGAGTAAAATCCACTAACATTGTAGTGGGTTTGGTTTCTCCACTAAATGGTGCCTCACCCAACCCATAAACTAAAACCTTTGACTCTCAACTCAATTATTTAGAAAATGAAATCCACATTCAAATATATAATATCAAATTTTCAATTCAATAGCTATTAGTGGATATTAATATATATATATATATATATATATATATAATAAAATAATTTGGTGATAGCAATAATGGTTGGTAGTAGTATGGATACTCTTTAAAATAAAAAGGTTCATTTTTGTCTATTTTAATAATATATTTTTAAGTTAATTTTCTTTTAAAAAGTGGTTGTTTTGTTCTCTTTATTCTGTTGATTTCAACTTAACACTGTATTTAATATATTTCTTGAAATGTAGTCATAGTTTCATATTAAAGGGTTTTCGTTGTGTAGAATTTGTTATATCTTGCAAACAAGAACCAACATGGTCACTTTTTAAAAGTACAAGGACCGAAACGAACATTTTTAAAATACATAAACTAAAAATGAATCAAAATTAAAAATACATGATCAAAATAGATAATAGAAACGAGCATGAATCAAAGTTAAAAATATATAGAACAAAATAGTATTTTAACATATGCGATTCAACGTTATAAGTTTGAGGCTTCTCCTCCCTCCAAATGTAATATTATTCCAAAAAATTGCTAAGTAATTGGTTAGATATTGAACTAAAAAAATTTAGATATTTGAAAAGAGTTTTATTTAATTCAAGAGAGTATGTTTTTGTATCTAATAATTCATCCAAATACAAACAGTTAATTAAAGATGAGTTGAGTTACACTTTTAGTCTTTGTTACTTTTAACTTTAATTTCAATTTCGTCTCTACAATTTAAATTCTTTTATTCTAGTTCATAGCATTTGATTAAAATTAAATGTGATGGGTGAAGAGAAACAAAAAAATAATATGACAAGAGATATTTAAAATGAGCTTCATGATATTTTATTTGAATAACCAAGTCAATGATATATCAGTCCAAGCCAAATCGAGTATAATTCAGCGGTAATTGACATATACCTCCAATTAAGAGGTTGTGAGTTCGGATCCCCTCCCTAACATGTTGTACTAAAAAGATGATAGATCAGTCCAAAATTATGATTTTGGGTTAGAATTTGAGCAAATTCAAGGCAAAAAATGACTAGGACTAGTGACAAATTTTGTTTTAAAATGCCAAGGTTAATTTCTATTGAGTACAACCAAACTTAGGCTACGCTTTTTTTTTTCTTTTATTTTGTGTAGGGGGGAAAAATTGGATAACGAAACTTTAAAAAATATAACAACTAAATTGAAATTAAAATTAGAAGCATGTACCTAAGAATAAAGACATTTTACATTCCTGGTATCTTATGTTTTAGTCTCTAATGTTTTTTTTTTCTAATAATAAGTGGAAGTGGAGGGATTCGAACTCATAATCTCTTGGTTAAATATGTGTCAATTATCGCTAGCTAAGCTAATGTTGACTTAACATTTCTTAATTTAGTCTCTCATTGTTGGTCAACATTAAAATTTGTTAATGTTAAACTTACATGACATAATATCTAGTAATTGGTAGAAATATCAAGGAAAAAAGTCGTGTAAGACAGAGGAAAGTCCTCCAAATTTATAAGAACTTGGTATAAATTTCGAGTTTTCTTCTCTAATAACATTTTTTCTCTTATAATTTTCAACCAATTCACTAACTGTTATATTATAAGTTTGTCATAAGTAAATTTTAACATTCCAACGATGATGCACTCAACTGAAAAATATTAAAATATACATCAACTGAAAAATATTAAAATATAAGAGACTAAATTGAAACCTTTTAAACAATATGAATTAAGTTGAAAAAATTATACAAACAAATGACTAAAATGTATATTTAGCCGCCAATTTTCAACAACATTGATACATTTAGACTTGATTGAATATTAAAAATTTACGTTGAGGAAAAGATAAAACGAGTAGAAGACACCTTACTCATTCCTTTAAAATTGGAGATTCGATCTCCCATCCTCGCATTTGTTGTGCTATATATATAATAATAATAATAAAATAAAAAAGAAGGAAAAAAATGGGATGTAATTAAAATCAAAATCAAAGTATTAGCTTTGAAAATGGATGTGAGGGAGATATTTGAAAATGGCTAATTTAGTGGGATATTAATATAAGCAAAATCGAAAATATAAAACTAAAATAATATTTAAACCTAAATATACCCCAATTATCAAAATCAAAGTGATCCATTTTCACTGCTTCTGCTGAAACAAATATAATGTCATTCTCAATGGAGGCCATTTGAAGTTTTGCTGCACAAACGATCACCTTTTTATGCTGTTCATCAACCAAGGGATTTTGATTTATGTAACAAGATAATAGCAAAATCATTAACACAATGATTTTATTAGGTAACAAAATGATACAAAATTATATAATACAATGTCATTATAAATTATAATGTAACAAAAGAAACATCAATGAGAGTCATGGATAGGAAATACGCTTCATATAATCCGACTGTTTCGTTTTGATGAAATTTTGAACACTTGTCACATCACCGTGCATTACGACTTTCCCGTCTTCCATGTAGATAGCGCCATCCGCATACTCGAGTTCTTCTAAGCGATGGGTCACCCATAATGCTGTAACATCTTCAGAATTATGCAAAGAATTTCTAACTGCCTTGATCACCCCCATCTGGTTCAGAAAAGAAAATGTTGAACAAGGAGTCAGAAATGAGCACATATATGCAATTTCACAACAGCTCCAGTGAGTATAGATAAATGATTGGTTTAAATCTCATCTTGCTACTCGAACGTCTTTGTTTTGGTTCTTAAAATTTAAAATGCTCTATTTTAGTTCGGTAACTTTCACATGTTCCATTTTAGCTTCAAAATTTCGCGCAAAAAGACTATTTTAGAGGTTAGTTTAAAACATGATATTACACGTGATTCTAAATACTTGCCATGCATGCATCTATCTATTTGATGAGGTAAATGAAGAATATCGACGAGGTAAATGAAGAAAAGATTTGCCTATTATCAAGTTTCCAAAATATAGGAACAATAAACATGAAAGTTGAAGGAATGATTTGTACATGTATTATAAACCCAAATAAAGAGTTAAAACATTTGAAGCTTGCTCTCCAGTAGCAGGAACCTTCTCTTTAAATATAACATGGGTTGAGGACAGAATTCATACATTAGCAGTTCCTGAGCCTATTGGATCCAATAATTTTGTAGAAGCCAACCAATTGAAGGACAAAATAAATTCTAACTTTTGAATTATAAAGAAGCCTATTCATTTCTAGGACAAAATAACATTTTTCCCAAGTTCTATTCTCCATTCTTTTCTGTAACTGGAGTATCGACGGGCTCCACTTCTTACATTATACTCATGACCTGCTTAATTAATCCAAGAAAGGCTCCGCCCAAACCAAATTCAGCTTCGAGAGACAACAAAATTGAAGCTCGAACTTTCTCAATATTCCATTCCCCTTTTCACTAGGGTCACCCCTCGATCGTCTAATTATGCACGAGAAGATCGGATTTGTTTGTGATAATCAAATCAGTATGTCAAATTATACCACTGGAATTATGTGATGGAAGCTTCACAATATCTGCTTGTATATATGATGAAATAACATACCTGATCTTTCTCATCCAGAAATGTGGTCAGTTCATCTAATAGAAGAACTTTACATGCTTCAGCCAAGGCACCAGCAATGGCAACTCTTTGCTTCTGACCGCCGCTCAGCGTTTGGACGGATCTCTGAAGAACAACAACGAGAAAATTTCAAAATTATAATCTGTGATTCTGCAGTTGTTACGTGTTAGAATTTTCAAAAACTATAAATCTATGTGGCTTGCCTGAAGGTAGCTAGACATGCCAACTGCACTCAGAGCTTCCAAAACCCTTGATCTGACTTCATCATTGGTCAGATTTAACTTACCAAGGCCAAACGCAACATCGGCTTCCACAGTAGGCATCACAACCTGGTAAAAAAAATAATTATTTCCATCAATTACAACAACAATATGAACAAAAAGAGAATTGAAGAGTCAAAAAGACCTTTTTAGTTTCTAGAATGGCAAGCATGCTTGAAATTCAATAGATTTTCTCAAACAGGCAACTTTACTCTTTCTGCATCTTTATTATCTTCCAAGTAAAAATAAACTTTAGGTCAAATTAAAAATTTAGGTAGTGCTTAGTCACTCAACTTTCAAAAGTTTTAATTACATCTATGAACTTTTGATTTTGATTTGAATAAGTCCATACCATTAATACCGTTATTTAGATATTGACGTGACATGTGATTGGAGTAATAAGTGATGACTTTGTACAATTTGGCACAAGAAAGTAGGTCTATTGGATAAAATAAGAATAGACAGGCCTAGAAACTTGATTGGACAAGTGATTTTTTGCCACGCTCATCCTTATTTTATCCATTAGGATCAAGCATACTCCCTTGTGCGACTTGTTTACATGTCATGCTTGTTCGTTGAATCAACATGCCACATCTGACAATGTTAGCAGTAGGAAAATTAGTTAGAATCAAAATTGAAATTTCAAAGATGTAATTAAAACTTTTTAAAGTTTGGATACCAAATCGGCACCACCATCAAATTTTGGGACTAAATTTAAATTTTAACGTAAATTTATCAGCAGATTAACTAGTTTAATTGTAATCCTACAAATCAACATTCCTTTGCTTTTAGATCAAAGGCAAACTTAATGATATTAAAGTCATCATTTTACTTGATTTTTCGTGATGAGAAACCGAGCTCTCATTGAGCAAAATGAAAGAAAAGAGTCATTAGAGTCAAGTATTTCTTGCATTCATAGTGTTTTTCGACTAAGTCCATTCTTCAAACCAGTTTCAAAGATGATTCCTGAAATGCAATACAAAAATCCTCTAAAGGATGGATGAGCAGCTTAGTATAGCTAGTAACTAACAATAGCTTCTATAAAGACCAATGCAAAATGAACTATATCAAAATAAACCAATGATGCAAAACTTCAACTGCAAAGGCACAGAATGAGAAGCTTCGCCAAAACAGTAGAATTATTTTTCCTAGGTGTAAAATTCAACTGAAAACAATGCATATTTACTCAGAAAAAGGAACTTCGTCATGACAGTAGAATCTCGTTTCAAGGGGTAATTGAAATGTTATCATTTGTCAACTGAAGGTCAAAATGATGAAGGGACATAACCTGATGGTCCGGATTTTGGAAGACAAAACACTTTGGCTTCTTGACGTATACTGCACCAGTTGTTGTATTCAACAGACCAGCCAAGACCTGCATAAGAGAACGTGAACCTATAACTTCATCTTCTTGTTACATCGAGCAAGAAAAGTACAGTGACATATTAGGGCCCATTTGATAGTCGTGTTAAATTTTGTCCTCGTTTTTTATATATTAAGAAATATTAGTCATAAATCATAATGGCTTGAGAGCTGCCCTATGAAGACTTCAAAGGTTAGGAAATTGAAATACCCTCTAAATTCCTAGGTTCAAGCTCTTGAGTTACAAAACATAACAACCTAAAATTCTTGTTGTCTCTCGAAATTGGAATTAAAAGTAGGTAAAGCATCCCGGAGATTATTGGGGGTGGCCCATTCGGCTAGCATCAAAATTAAACAATATCTATTTCTGCTTCCCATTGAAGAACAAATAATGTAACGTTTAGAGTGACCACCCTACAGAAGTATCATGCAATCAAGCTAATGTAAACATATAGTTCTTCCTCAAGTGACTTCACTGGAAGATTCTGAGCAAACTGCTTCCAGAACAATTTTCTAGTTTTGCTTTCAAAACAGCTTTTAATAAATGTATTCGAATAATTTAAAACAAAATAGGAAATGTGGGTGAATCTCAGTGTACCTTCAAGAGGGTTGATTTTCCGCAACCATTAGGTCCAAGAAGCATCCAAAACTGCCCTGAAGGGATCCGGAGTGAGCAATCCCTCAGAATAGGCACAATTTTCCCCTGCCTCGTTGTGATTGAGAAACTGAGATTGGATCCCTCGATGGCTATATTTTCAGTAAGATTTGCCCTGCAAACACACAAGAACTCTACGGTCATAAACCATTCGAGAAATTTGAATTGCGACCATTGAAAAACAAACAGCAAACCCAAAAATTGACGGACTACAAGAACTAGAAATCAAATAGCATTGAAATAGATTGAGAGAGTAAATTAAGTTAGAGATGGAACCTGGAGGGTGGGTTGGAGAAGAGAGGAGAAAGAAGAGGTGGCGATGCCGGAACTAGATTAAAAGAGGAACTCTTCAAAAGCATGCTGCTGCAGAAAATGGTGGAGAAGAAGAAATTATCAATTTCTTCCTAATTAATGCACCTTGAAAACTGAAATCACCCGGGAAATTTGTTGGATTTCAATAGTAGAAGAAGAACTGCTCTGTTTTTATCAAAATTTTCTAGAGTAAAATCATAAACAAATGGTACTGGAAATTTCTGCTTAGGTTTAAATTTTTATTTATTTAGGCCATGTTTATTTATTTATTTTTTTTATATAAAAAACTGCACTTTCATTGAGAGAAATGAAAAAAGATACAAAAACAAGGAGGGCATAAAAAAAACAGCCCTGCAATAGGGAACCCCTAAATAAAAGGACTCCAATCCGAAATAATGAGACCTAATTGATAATTACAAAAGGCCTTAGCGACCGAACCCCATAACGAAGTATTAAACCTAACAAGATCCCAAACATAGTCCAGAGTTTTCTCCACTCCCTAAACAGCCTATTGTTCCTTTCCAGCCAGAGACCCCATAAAGTAGCCAGAAAACACGCCTGCCAAAGAAAACGACCCCTATCACGGAAAGGGGGGGATAACGGCATTTCCTCCATGATCGCCCTACAATCTCTGNTAGCCCGTTATTGACTAGTTTCTCGGCAGGAATGGTCCTAGAGACGTCCGATGGGTCCGATAAGCTAGTTCTGACATAGTTAAGCGGCAGGAATGTCCCGGTTGTACCCGGTTGGCGTTTTAAGCTCGTTCTGACCCCGTTATTGGTCAGAACTCATCCCGGTAAGATCCTGGCTCATCGTAGGAGCGGGACGGTCGAGTGACCGAGAACCAAGATGGTTGAGAACAAGTTGCGACGTCGCGTTCAGAAGACCTTGGCCTAGAATAGAGGCAAGGTAGAGCCGTGGGACTTGGCCTAGTGTAGAGGCAAGCCGGCTAGAGTCGCGTTAGAGTTTAAATGCACGTACGGGCGACGTGCATTGCCGAGTCAAGTGAGAATTCCGCTGCAAGTGAAGCTCGGTCGAGGAAGAAAGAATCTCGCCTAAGGTCCGACGAAGCCACAAAGGGGCGCGAAAAGTGGATTGGAGCTAGAGTTCCTCGTCAGGCTGGCCATGGTCGAGCTTAGATCATGGCGCCACACGGTTGAAAAATGTACGACCGTGACACTCAGCTTATGAACTTTCTTTCCATTATCAACAATATTTATTAGTTCTATCCCAAAAACATGGTGAAACAAAACCCAAGATAACATGTGTTTTTTTTCCTGATAAGAAATTGAAACTTACAATTATGATTGTAAAAAGAACCAGAAGAGGATCCAACTGTCATATGCAGTTCGTCTTCATGGATCAAAAATCAAGATAACTGGAAAATTGTAAAAGAAATGTACCTTCCTAGCAGCATGATCAAAATCTTCGAGACTGCCCAATTCCCTCTCAAAGCGTAACCAAGAATAGCAAATATCCTGAACAATTTTCCTTTTTTCAGGAATATAATGTATTATCTAATCCAAAATATATTGAATAATGCATAAAGAAACGATTCTGAAACCTTTCTACATTTACAAAAAAGGTTTATTAATATTCGAATGATAAAATTGTGTTTTTGATCTTTAATAGAAGTGTATTGACATTTACATAATAAAAATATTAAAGATGAGAAATATAGGCATGTTAAAAAATACTAAATGTGCCTTCGTTTTTAGAGATCTATCCCAAAAAGTATTAGTATCTATTCATTCAAAGGAAGATACGAAACCTGCAATGAAAGAAACAAAGAAGAAAAAAGAATCTCTACGGAGATTGTCACCAATAGAAGTAATTTTACCTCCGAACCACTCCCTGGGAATCTTTTGCTGTAACATCTCTTATATATAGATCTGGCATCATTTATATGTTTCAACTCAATTTCCATTGCTATATATCCCTCCCATGCTGCCAATAACGAGCCACTGCAAACATTACAGCAAGGGAAAAAGAAATGACTTCCAAAAAATGCAGACAAAGAAGAAAAATGTTTCATAATGGGGTGGCAAGGAAGCAAGAAAGTGTGTTTCATAAAAAGGCAACGAGGAAAACCAGATCTTAAGCAGACTTTCCCAAACTCCACGGGCGGCAACTAGATCTTTCCCCAAGTTGAGCTCTAAACGGGCCCAGTAAGCATACAAATGCAACAAACCTTCTGAATTCTTTAGGTGTGGTGACAAGTAATCTGATGCACGCTATAAAGTAATTAAGAGTTAGTATTCCAGAGGAAGTCTAACTAAATAGATTAATTCAAATAAGCAGAAAGTAAAATTCAACTATGTGGCGAGAGTTAACAACCTTAGAAGAATTAAACTAGGATAAGAATAATGTTCTATTTTGTGCCATTTCCTTCCTGCTGCATAATCTACAAAGATTCCCCTTTTGTTTGTGATCTTTCGTACCCATAATGACGAGTCGCTTGATCTCCAAATTTTAAAGAACTTTTGATTTTCAGGGCTAAGGATGAGGTCTGTGAATGCTTCGAGCATCATTAATAACAGATTTTCCACTACAATGGCATATCTGGTTGAAACCCCTCTCTCCAGCCAAAAAAATCTGCTTACACTTTTCCAATTGTAATCAAGCACAAAGATTTTGTGCTCAACAGCACACCTGATAGCTTCAAGAGATGCTACCATGGTTGTCTACTACTTCAGTTGCATGAGACATTGTAT
Source organism: Momordica charantia (assembly GCF_001995035.1). The sequence goes on from NW_019104661.1 coordinate 312,338, forward strand.
GATCGGGAAGGGTGGTGAGAGAGAGAGAGGAGAAATCTATTGGAATTCTATATGCAAGCAAAATAACTCTCTATTTTTTTTATAAGAAACTGCACTTTCACTGAGAGAAATGAAAAATAGATACAAAAACAAGGAGGGCATACAAAAAACAGCCTTGCAAAAGGGAGCCCCTAAAGAAACGGGCTCCAATCCAAAAGAATGAGACCTAGCTGATAATTACATAAGGTCTTAGTGACGAAACCCCATAAGGAAGTATTAAACCTAATGAGGTCCCAAACATAATCCACAGTTTTCTCCACCCCCTAAACAGCCTATTGTTCCTCTCCAACCAGATATCCCATAACATAGCCAAGAAACACGCTTGCAAAAGAAAACGACCTCTACCACGAAAAGGGGAGAATAACAACACTTCCTCCATCATCGCCTTACAATCTCTGGAATGGACCCAAGCAAGCCCAAAACATCTAAAGAAACAAAGCCATAAATCCTGCGCGAACTGACAGGTCCACATCAAATGCTCAAGATCTTCCGAGGCACTCTTACAGAGAACACACCACTACGGGCTCAGGCAAAAGGAAGACATCCTCTGAATATGATCCATGGTATTGACTTTTCCAAGTAAGACTTGCCACCCAAAGAACTTAATCTTCTTTGGAATTTTAATCTTCCAAAATGAGGTAAACCAAGGGACCACCAGGGAAGAGGAGGAAGAAGAAGAATAAGAATAAGGAGACTGGGAGTTCAGAACATGGAAGAAAGAGCTACAAGAAAAACCTTTCGAAGGGTTGGGGGTCCACACCCTAACATCCTCCCTCCCATAGGAGAAGGAAGCTCCAGACAGCAGATCAAGTAACGCGGAAACCTCTAACGATTCCCGATCGGTCAAAGAACGGGTAAGCCCCAAAGAAATGGACGAACCCTCTCCCCTGGGACTCAAAATCTCAGCCACTGAACAAAGCTTCTTTTCAGAAAGAAAATAAATCCGAGGGAAAGCAAGGCACAAAGGTTTATCTCCTAACCAAGTATCCTCCCATAAGTAAGTATTTTTATCTCCTAACCAAGTATCCTCCCATAAGTAAGTATTTAGACCCTCCCCCACAACGACGCGTAAAGATTGAGAGAAGACGGGAAGACACAACGCAATAGCCTTCCAAGGATTATAGTTACTCACCTTAGACCCACATGCCGGAACCCAATCAAACGGATGCAGCCCATACTTGCTCACAATAATCTTTCGCCACAAGGCGTTAGGTTCGTGGAATCGCCATAACCATTTAGCCAAGAAAGCCTCGTTCCTTAGTCACAAATTCCCATTGCCCAAACCACTCGCTTCCAAAGGCTTAGACACCTCTTTCCAGTTTACAAGATCTGACCCACCCCCCTCCTCCACACCTTCCCAAAGAAAGCCCCTCATTATCTTTTCGGATCCTTCACTCACATTCACTGGGATCCTGAAAAGAGATAGAAAGTAGTTCCTCATTTAGGCCATGTTTATTAAGGGAGTGTTTTGGAAGGATGGTAGAATGAGTGATTTTGAAAAAAGAGATTTAAGTATAACTGATTTTCTAAAATCATCATGCAACTATACTTAGCGTGTGTTGTGATCGCTACAAGAATTAGAATTTTTCCCAACACAAAAGAGCAAAAAAACGTTGGGAGTAGTTTCTCCCGACGTTAAATATTCGTCAGCAAAAAAGTCTGCAAAAGTGCGTTGGGAAAGCACATTGCCAACGTTTTTTAAAAAATGTTTACAACCATACTTTTGTCGACCTTAAAAAAAACGTTGGTAGGGCTGACTTTCTGCCAACTTTTTCTAACGTTGGCATATCTACCAACATTTTAAAGAAACGTTGGCAGATGGAAACTTCTGCCAGTTTTGCGAAACGTTAGCAAAGTTGCCGAAGTTATGAAAACGTAGGCAGAAGTTTCCATCTGTCAATGTTATCCAAAATGTTGACACATCTACTATTTTGCCAACGTTTTGAAAAACATCTGCAGATCTACTATTCTGCCAACGTTTTGCAAACGTCGGTATATTTATAGTTTTGACGACGTTTTTATAAAAAATGTTGGCAATATATATTTAATTTTTTTCTAAAATAAAATGCGCTAATTTCAATCCCGACATTCTTGGGATACCTGATTTGAAGGTCAAATACCAAAATATTAAATATCAAAATATCGAATACCAAAATATATCAAATACCAAAATATCAAATACCAAAATATATTAAATACCAAAATATCATTCAAGTTTACATATTTCAAAAGTTCTTGGATTTACACGTTCAATACGTTTCAAAAGCTACATAAACCTAAGTAGAAGTTTCATGCATTTCAAAAGCTCTACATGACAAAACTTCATAGTAGCCAAATCCGAAGAACCTGAAAAATATAGTTTATGTAAGTACAGAGTACTTAGCCAAAATGATCACCACTTTATATATCTGTGAAAATAAAAGCTTGATGAAAACATAAAACATAGCTAAGAGAGAGAAATTCCGCACCCACCAACATAAAACATAAAACATAGCTAACAAAAATTACATTTCTCACCACAACCACCAACAAAATTAAATTAAATTAAAAATAATTAACCCCATAAAGATCCTCCCCTTAAAAGACACAATAATTACAATGCTTAATAGAAGCTACAATAAGTACACAAACCCCCTCGCCTCAATGCTTGTAGCTTGCGGAAGCTACAATAGCTTTGTAGAGTGTTCACACCAAACAATCACAAGCTTTAGAAAAGATATATAAGACCATATAAAAGAAACCAAAACATAACACAAAACCAAAAATAGAAATCATAAGTACACAAACCATAAAATTGCATAGGAAAATGTCATTCTCAAACTCATGTAAGATTCTATAATTGATGGTACTAAGAGAATAAGAATCATTCATTTTCATTCTATTTTTCGATAATATCATGAATGCCACCTCTTTGTTGTTGCCTTCAATTTTTTCTACACACAATGATAGTGACAAATGAACTGATAGAGAACTTTCAAATAATTTTTTCTTCTAACACCCCATTACTCAACAACCATCTCTCTCAAACTACAACTCTTATAATTTTCCTAAAACATCCTTCAATCTATGTTATCTCTCTCTTTCTCTCCAGCACTTCTGTCTCTATTTATCTCTTTTATCATATCGGTCTTCCCCAGAAGCTTTATCTGGCGGTAGTGTCTATGACCATAAGGGGGATTGGGGTTGTTGTTGATCGGAGAGGAACTGAAGCAATGAAATATAAAGGATATTTTATAACTTTATATACGGACGATGAATTGGAGGACAGTAATAATTGGCAGAATATTTGATGCTTGTTATAATTAATACTGTTAAACATTTTTATCCATAAGCTACGAGTGACATCAAGTGAATTTGTTCCTTTACCAAGATTTTCTAGTGATGTGTAGAGAGGTTGAGCTACTCTGCTTTATGTTGAGTTCCATGTTAATAATCTTTTGATGAACATTTATTGTTGACTTGTAGAAA
>NW_019104661.1:349852-389184 GCF_001995035.1 Momordica charantia
CGATGTTAGGCACCCTAAGCTCTATGGAGTTGGGGATCGAGTAAGTTTTGCGGAGCTCGGCCAACCTACCTACCGAGCAAGATGAAGGAGAAAGTTCAACTACAGGACCGAGGTCAGGGTTTCCCGAGGTTGAGGCTATGTTGGGGTTTGTCGAGCTATCCTCGACGTAGGGGTTCCTTGAGGTAGGAGCTAAGATTGGATCTCCTAAAACGTCGTCTGAACTAGAGGAACTAGACGACCCAGACGACGAATCCCTTGACGAGCTACTCATCGCCAGACCTGACTGGGAGGACTTAAAAGAACTATCTAAAGAAAGAGGGAGAGAGTACCTGACTTGGAAACGACCGAGGTACACGAAAACTCAAAAGTGAAAAGTGAAAGACTTTCGCCTTTTATAGGACAGCCCGGAGGCACAAGAGCCGTTTGATCAAGGAGGGATCAACGGACAAGATCCGCCCACGCCAGGCTGTCCCCACAACGACGTTTGGGTTCCCGAAGCAGAAGCTAGGGCTGACGACATCCATGACGTCACACATGCACGCGTGGATTCGACCCGTCTCTAGTTAGCTCGGAGGACTTCGCCCAGCCGACCTCCGCCCCGCTGAAGTGGGGGCCAATGTTGGAGGCGAATCCTGGCCTGCCACGTGTCATGATCGAAAAGGTGAGTTGGTCAAACACGCGGGCGAAGTGGAGAAAGCGGCTCCAAAATGCTCAGGTCGGCAATCAGGGTAGGACCTATAGTGCCGAGCCGAGCTGATACAAAGTCCGTAACAGTGTCCCTTCCGTACCCGACAACACGCCGCGATTTTAGGGGGTGTCAGAACCCCTGTCGGGCCCAGTTTCTATAAATAGAAACCTTTACCTTAAATGCGCAATCCTAAGTAGACTCGGCAGGTTAGCTCGGACTAGAACTAACTTGCTCGTCGGAGTGCTAACTTTGTTTTGCAGGTCTCAAGAAGTGTTCAGAGAAGGTGTGGGACCATTGGCCATAGTTCGTCGTGAGCGTACCGATCTAAATTGTATCCGAGCTCATCAATTTCGGGCTCAAACAATCTCTACAATTTATTTATTCTCTCCCTCTAATTTTATTTTAATGGTAGATTCGGTTCAGTTAGAAAAATTTTCCAATAAATGATTTTAAAAAAACCAAATATCAATGGTGTTTCAAATCAATTAAAATTTGAATTAGTCGATACGAGAATTAAAAAACTGTGGTTCATTCTCTCTCTTCTCTCCAATCTTGCTTTGACCCACAACCAAGCTGCACTTCTCTCTCTCCTCTTCTTTGACCCGCAACCAAGTTGCAGTTCTCTCACAATCAGTTGAATTTCTCAAGTAAAAAAATGAAGTTCTACATGTACATAATCGAAAAAATTTTAGTTTATTCATGCAAAAAAGATTGAAAGAGGGAAGGAAAGTAAGGAGAAATCTAGAAAATCTATATTTTAATTTTGGGAAAATTTGAAGAGGAAGGGAAGGAAAGTTAAAATAATGAAACTTCGATTTTGCTATGTTGTACGAGGAGAAGAAGAAAAATCTGAGAAGGGAGAAGAGAAAAGATTAGGAAGATAGATGAGGGAGAAATTAGGAGAAGATGAAAATGTGAAGGGAGAGAACGGGAGAGAAAGTGAATATATGAGAATATTTAAATGAAAAAAAAGAGAAAGCAAAAATTTAAGTGAAGAGATGATTTGTTTGATGACGTCAAATATATGTTCTTAAAAGAGTGAAATTTCCAACTTGACACTGTGTCTAATTCTAGATTATTCTATTCTCTGTTAATAGAAAATAGTACTAATTATGATTGAGTTAAACTCATCTTTTTACATTTTTATAGCAATCTAATCCTATATGTTAGTTTAGTGGCTAATAGTATTATCTCTCCCAATTCTTTGGTTTAAGCCTTATATGTTTGTCATTTTTTCTTGTTTCTTTTCCTTTTTTTTTAAATGTAATTTGTAATTCAGCAAATATGCCCGGCATTAAATTTCATAGATATTTCTATTAACATTTTAATGAATTTCACATGATTGACTAGTATTGCGAAATAAAATAAAATAAAATATGAAAAATATAACTAATATATACATAGTATTAATATTGAGAACAATTTGTAACTTATTCAGATGAAATGTTTATTTATTAATTTAAACAGTTTTACGGTTTTTTTTTTATTTTTATAACTCTTTTAGAAATATCGATTGACACTGACATTTTGTCCATACTTCCATCTATATTACTATGAAATTGAAATCTTGGCATTTTCATGAAATTGAGAAATTGACACTTCGATCGACAACAACTTCTAAAACCTTGTAAGTATGTCAATTTTTTTAAAAAAATATTTCATATAATTAGTTTAAAATTCTTAATATAAATTTACTTTTCATGTTAGATGTAGAATGTATGAAAACATATATATGTAGACATATCCACAGATTGGAGAGACATGGAGATTTTTTTATTTTATTTCATTTTTTCTTACAGTGATTTGGGGATTTGGGATGAGAAATGGAATACTGAGAATGGTGATGTCTGTGAAGAGTCAGTGACAGACACGGACGTTTCTTCCCTTGCCACTCTCGAATATGCAAGATTTGTACCATTTTGTGGAAAAATTTAAAATTAAAATTCCAAATATTGCTGTAAGTTTATCATAATTTACTTTTAGCAATATTAAATATATAATATTTTATTATTTAATCTGTAAATAAATTTTAGGTTATATTTCACATTATTTTCTAAATTGAGATTTGTGCTCATTCATTTTTAAACTTCCAATTGTATATTAAATAACTTTTTGTAGTACAACCAGCAAAAGTATAACAAAAGAAATTAGAGCATCAATGAGGATTTACATCATTTAAGGTGGTCGTTGTCTCCTACTTGTCGTACGTAGCAACAAGTCCTTCGTCGTTATTGTAAAGCAGGTCTATCCGTCTGCCATTGTCCATAGCAACAGGTCCTTTGTCGTTGCTGTGAAGCATATTCATCCGTCTATAGGTTTCTAAAGTAACAACTTTAGACCAACCAAACCGCATATTCGATTTGATATTTTATTACAAACTGAGGTGATCGGGGAAATTGACAAAATAAATTTATGATTGATTTCTAAACTCCTAACCCCACTTCTAGGTCAAGCCATTTTTCTTCCTTTTAGTATTAAGTAATGTTTGATTATCTTAAATTTTAAACTTAATCTCTATGTCAATTTTATTCTCACTTTTTTTTTCCCATCTGGTTAAATAATGTAAGACACATATATTATCAATAAATCAGGCAAGTAGTTAGAGATTTTAATACCTACTATTTATTTTTCAGTAATTACAAATAATTCTAATAGATTATATTAAAAATCGAGATTAATAAAATTTTATTTTGTAAACTAATATAATAATTACCACTTTTAATTATGACTAAAATACACTTTGATGACTGAATTTGATGATAAATGTCTATTTGGTCCAAAAGTTTCAAAAAGTAATGGATCCTTGACCTTTAGAAAATGGTTCTAAATATTCTTTGAAGTAAGACATTAATTTTTACTATTTAAAGTTTAGAGGTAAAAAAATTTTCTTGACCTAGTTTCATTTTAAAAGTTTAGAAGTACTATAAGTACTATTTTTGATATATATATATATATATATATATATGCACAATTTTAAATCAAATGAAATAATTATCGAATAATAATAAATAAAAAAGTAGTTGCTGTATCAAAACAAATACAATTAAAATAATAAATAGTAACAAAAAGAGTTGAAACAAATTTAATAATTGGCGGGAGGACTTATTTATTTATTATTACGTCTTTAAATTTAAAAGGTTCCATTTTAATTGCATACGCATGAATTAGATTAAGGATTCCAGTTTTGAGATGGTTTGTCTAGAAGGGTAGTTTGGGCATTGAAGAAAAAGATGAAAGAAGACAAGAAAGGCCGTTATTGACGTCTGCAATGAAAATAGACTCCTCTGTGTCCTGCTCTGCTCTGCAACCATATTCAAGACAGCTTGTGGAACGTGGGAACGACGACAAAGTGCCGTCGCCGGAGACGACGGAGGAGGCAGTTGCTGGCGCGGTGGCGGTGCTGCCTGAGCCCGCGGTAGAAAGCGTTCGCCGCTGCTTCGTACTCGCCTTCTCCGCCTCCGGTATGCTTTCACCTGTTTCTCTCTTTGCGCTGTTCTCTTGTTTTGATATGCGAACCCTAGATTATGGTTTATGGCTGATAAACTTGTTTTTTTTTTTTCTTTTTACCTTTTCGCTTTTTCGATCCTTCACCGTTTTCGATTTTATCCTTCTCTGTTCATCAATTTAAGATTTTCTATTTCTTTTCGGATATGGCGTACTCGAAGTCCGTCCAACCTGCCTTTCCTCCGCAGTCAACTCCTCCCATCAAAGAACATTATCTCGAGATCTTCAGAATGACGCCTCCTCTGGTATCTCTCTACTATTCTCTGATTTCAGTCGCCAAACCCTGGAATTAGGGTTTACGGCAAGTCGTTTTTATTTCTAACTTTTTGTTTCTTGTGGGCTGTCTCCTGATGCGCTAGGTATTGATTCCGTCTCCATGAGACAGAGAACCGAATCCTCGGGGTCGGGGATCCTCGATGTTCCATCTGGCTGTAATGATCGAGTGCTTGAGTAAGTCCAATTTCTTCTCTCTGGAGGGAATTTAAACAATTTTATTTAGTTTTTGTTTTTGTGGCTTCTTGTACGGGAGAGGATGTTGTTTTGAAGGAAGTTAGGGCTAATTGTCTTGGAGTCTGTTGCTTGTTGCTTCATGTCGTATGTAATATGTTATGTTCTAGCCAAGTAGTTTCAGATAATTAGTTGTTCGTGGCATCAATTAGATTCTGTGTCTAAATTTTTAGTGTTATTTAATAACAGTATAAGATCTCTGTAGGCTAGCTAGGGTAGATATGAACCTCATGCTTTGTTCCTTTACAGCTGACAAACATCTCGTGCAATGCAACATTTCTTCTGCATCTTCTCTGTTTCTTCTTTCTTTTTCAACTATTCATTACTGATTGCTTGGGGCCCTGAGGATCCTTAACATTTGAATTTGAACTCTTCATTTGCTTTCAGCTTTTAATGCTACCATTGATTTCTTTCATTTCCTTGCAAACTCAGACTTTGTATTTCCAATTCCAATTGGTATTTGCTGATTTAATTTCTTAATTTGCTGTTGATTGAACCCACATGTGCTCATTTTTTTTAGTATACCTATCATCAGGTTGTTCACTCACTTGAGATACTTGCAGCTAGCACCAAGCATCATAAACTAGTGCAAATTTGAAGGTTTTCAATAATTAGTACCCTTTCTGTGATTCTTTTTGTCGCTCTCGTAGTTGCTTTGGCTTGTGTTTTTTGTATTTTCCGATTCATCCTTTTATTTTATTTTATGTGTGCTATATCTTTTTTTTTTTTTTGGATTACATGTGCTTTATCTAACAATTGTATTTGGAGATGTCTTTTAAGATGTTTTTTAATCATAATTGGCCTAGATATTTATGACATATCTATATTATGGTATCTAAGGGTAATGATGTTAGTTTTTATTCTCATAGCATGTGAGTTTTAATGTATGCCAATTTCTATCTGTTGGTTCTATTTGTTTGTGGGTTTGTGATGTTTTCTGCCTTATCATTTCCTTATATTGAAAAACGTTACGAATGTACTATTGTGATGTCAAGACCCAAAACATGTATAAGAAACTACACGTCAAGACAGAGGCTATTGTGATGTCAAGACCCAAAACATGTATAAGAAACTACACGTCAAGACAGAGGCTAGACGAAAAGATGCGAGATGGTTAAAGACTATTTTTTATTCAAGACTTTTTTGTTTTCAGTTATTAGATGACAAGATGTGGTGAGCAGATTGGAAATAAAGGTTTGAACTACATTGTCGCTTTCTTTTCTTTTCACTTTTCTTTATTGGTCACATATTTTAACTTTTTGTTTTTATTTCTGATTTTACATAGGCATGGTATTATTCATCTATGTGCAAATTATTGATTGATTGATTTCTTGTTGCCTTGATAAATTTTGTAGAACGATTGTCTCCATGCCTTGGCTGCCATATGAGGGTGAAAACTCATGTCAAACAAACTTGGTATCTTTTTTCTATTTTCTTGCCTAATAACCATCATTTGGTTTTGTGCCTTTTTTTCTTTCTAAGAAATTAGAATCAGCAGTAAAAGAAAAGGCGTGTGCCACCCTTTTTTTTCCCTATATTTTCAACTTTGCATTTTATATTTTTTTGGCGAAATTTAAAAAAAAAATGGAGAGGGAATTTCGAATTGGAAAGGCAAATTATTATTTACATTATTCAGAATTGTTGCATTTTTAAAAAAAATATATAAATATTTGATTTGCTAGGTAAGGAAAGAAACTGGAAATGTTGGATGAAGGCAGGGGCAGGACTGGCTTGTCGACGCAGGTTCAAACTCCATTCCCCTAATATTTTCTTTATATGTATATATATCTATCATTGATCAAGTTCATCATTTATTATCCCGAATTTGCTAATTATGTGCTTACAATAAATTATTTTTTTTCGTAAAAAACAACTACGTTTCCTCCTAATCTAATAGGTTTTATTTGTTAGTATTCTTCCATCTATATTCTAAGTCAACCGTGCTTCGTTAATTACTTTTTCGATCCAAAAATTGGTTTTATGAAAAAATTTAAAGTTAAAAACAATTTATTTATATTTAAAAAATAAGATTTGTTCCTAATTGAATATATATATATTTTTTTAATTTGAAAACTATGTTTGGTAATGAATTTATTAAAAATAGAATATAGAAATATTGAGTTCGGTAGAATTCGTTTTTTATTGAAAAATTTCAATATAACATCATTAATATCGTTTAGTATATATATTTTTTTCCTTTGAAATTTCTAATTTTCCAGGTAAGCAAAGGAACTGGAAGTAATAAGTATTGGACACAAGCGGGCACAAATTTTGGAATTAAGCTCCAATAAAGGTATTGAGTTTATAATTAACCCATCGAAATATTGCTATTTTCGACCTTAGATAAAAAAAATTTCCAAATTTATGAGTTGCCTTTTTTTTTTTCCACTAATCTATTTATGTCATTTGCTCAATGACTAAATTTTCACGAAGTTTTGAAATGGATGAAATTAACACTTTAAATTCGTTATAGGTGGACCGTGTTTGGTTTCGGTATTAGTACTACGTATACATGTTTTTTTTTTTAAACCATTTTAAAAAAATGGTGGTTTTATGTCGTTTGATAATTTTTTTTAATATATTTTTTAATTTTTAAAAAGCATAGTTATTTCATTTTATGTTTTGGTTAATGTTACGAAAATAGATATGGAGTGTAAAATTTGAAATAGTTCACATAATTGCCATTTTATGTGGTAAGAAGCCATAGAACTCATTTGTAATTGCCAATTCACTCAATAAATGAGTATTGGGCGACTTTGGCATTGGCCAGAGAGTCTGGTTTGCAACGAAATGCGACACCTTGGATGTTGGATCCATATATGACGTTTCATCTTTGTCATATTTTCCTTAAACGGAGACTCAAAATCTCATGGAGGTTCAAGTCCTTCAAGAGGCCTCAATGACTGTTGAATTGGTTCAAAAATAATTCATCATAAATTTGCCAATAATTGAATTCTAAGTTTTAAAAATAACATGAACTAACGGTATTTTGTTGCTTTCACATTTTGCTTTAGGTTTAAATACTATTTTTGTTATATTTTCGACTTCGGCTTTGGTTTAGTTCTTGTACTTTAAATATATATATTTGTGTTGTGTATTTTCAAAACTTTATCTATTCTAGTTCATGTTCTTTAAAGTGGCAATTTTATCTTATTTGTAAATTTTTAAGACAATTTATACACAATGGAAAACTACTTAATACAAATTTATGGCTATATTTTAAGAAATTTAGTGACATAATCAAGATAATTCAACTCACCGAAATTATATCTTTGGAAAGATTTTAAAGTATATAAAATTAGACTTGTTAAAGAGAATCAATATTTACCTAATTTTTTCAATTTCATCCAATTAAATCTTTGGGTTAGATATGCAGCTTTTACCTTTAATCTTTCACCAAAATTTTACTTTTTATTTTTCTGTTAGACTTTTATTTGAAGACTTATTATCTAACACATTTCATATGCGTTCAATGAATTACAAAATAGAGACAAAATATAAAATTAGTGAGGCTTTAAAGGAAAATAATTTTAGTTGAAACCTATGAGATTGTGATATATATTTATTTTTATGTTATACTGATCAGCTTAATTTCAAAAGTAAATCTCAAAATTGGTTTTCTTCCTAATGAACACTGAATGGGGAATAAGTGAAGACAATGTCGGTTCTTTTGTCGTGGCCCACATTTGAAAAACGAAGGCAATTTATAAACATACTCGTCAACTTAGTATGTGACATTTATTTCTAATTATAAGATGGGTGGTTTGAATAAATAAAAAATAATACAACAAAAAAAATAATAAGATGAGAGAAGATGGCGGTCTGCCCTGTTACTGGTCGCTTCAGAAATGATGACTCTACTTTGCGTTGCTCAATACCTATAAATATAGAATTATCAATTACATATAATTAATATATATAAATATATAATGCCATGTGATTTGGTTTATGACACAAACCTGACATTTTTTAATTTTTAATTATGAAAATTAAATCCTCAAACATTGACCAAAAAAGAAAAAGAGAGAAATTAGATTTCTAAACTTAAAAATGAAAACCTTAAATTGAGAAAATTGCAACACTTTTAATTATAAAAACTAAATCCTAAAACTTCAAAAAATGGGATCAATTTTACTCTCTCCATATTTCATCCATCATAAAGAATACATTCTCACGAAAACATATATATCCCATTATTTTATGGTTTTGATTAATAATAAAAATTGTAAAATAGACCAATAGAATACAATTGGTTGCTTTGACACAACAGACAAGATAAAAAAAAAAAAAAGTTAATGTACCCAATTTTTGTTGGTACGATATTATGGAAAAGCGTGTAATCAATGTTTGAAATTGAAAATTTAGGGTTATGAAAGTTCTAAGACATTAATTTTTACTATTTAAAGTTAGAGATAAAAAAAATTTTCTTCACATAGTTTAATTTTCATAATTGAAAGTTTAGAAGTACTATTTTCCATGTATATATATATATGTTCAATTTTAAATCAAATAAAATAATTATGAACAATAATAAAATAAAAAAAGTAGCAGCTGTATTAAAAAAAATACAATTAAAATAATAAATAAAAACAAAAAGAGTTGAAAAAAAATTAATAGTTGGCGGGAGTACTTATTTATTTATTATTACGTCTTTAAATTTAAAAGGATCTATTTTAATTGCACATGCATGAATTGAATTAAGGATTCTGGTTTGTTTAGAAGGGTAGTTTGGGCATTTGAAGAAAAAGATGAAAGAAGACAAGAGAGGCGGTTATTGACGTCTGTAATGAAAATAGACTCCCCTCTGCTCTGCAACCATATTCAAGATAGCTTGCAATGGAAGGTGGGAACGACGACAAAGTGCCGGTGCCGCAGACGACCGAGGTGCCGCCTGAGACCACGGTGGCTCCTGATCTTCAGAATGATATGGCTCCTCTGGTAATCTCTCTACTATTCTCTGATTTCAATCACAAAACCCTTGAATTAGGGTTTACTGCAAGTCGTTTTGGATTTTGAGCCTGGTTGATTGAAATCAACATTTGTTTCCCATTCTGATGTTATATTACTCCTCTTATCATTGGAGATAGTTTTTTGGAGAAGTTTTTTGGAGATTACTTTTAGATGGTTGAAGATCTTAGGAGGTAATTATTTTAACATCATTCTTTGATTCTTTTATATCATTAGGAGATAATTGGTTCTTTTAGCATAGTTGATTGAAATCAACATTTGTTTCCCATTCTGATGTTATATTACTTGGAGTTAGTTTTTTGGAGATTACTTTTAGATGGTCGAAAATCTTAGGAGATAATTATTTTAACATCATTTTTTGATTCTTTTATATCATTAGTAGATAAATGATTATGTTGATATATACTCATTGATTCTTTTAGCATAGTTGATTGAAATCAACATTGGCTGCCCATTGCCATTAAATTTATACTTTTATATGGCTTTTTAGCAGAGATGGAGCCCGCTGCTGGTGAGGTGGTGGTGGCTCCTCTGTCCGAGATATTGTTGAGACCCCGTAGTTGGTTCTGAGACAGCACTGTCAGTCTCATCATCGGGTCCGAGGCCTAAAGGGCGGTCCAGGTCCAGCCTAAGCCCGATCCAAGTTCGATCCAAGGTCAACGTTTGACCGGCCAGACCCTTATATTAATTGGATTGGATATGGATATTCATTTTTTAATTTGGGCCGGCTCGTGGGCCAACCCGTTTGAGCCGTATTTGGATTGGCCAGTCGGGCCGGCCCAAAAGCCCGATCCAATATTTATTAATATTTATATTATATAATATTAATATATTCTTTTATTATTTATTTATTATAAAAAATAAATTAGATATGGTAGGTTAATGATTTTTGTTTCCCCTCCCATACTACCACTTCCTAATATTTCATTTAAATAATTGTTTTGAAACATATTACGAGGAAACAATCTAAATTCTTAAATTCAAAATTTAAAATTATTTTAAACATATCTAATATTTAGGTTGTAATTTTTAAAAATTTTTAATACAAAATTTTCTTATAAATATCAACCTTCTTTTCTTTTTCTTTACTCAAATTCTAATTCTAATTCTTAATCGTAAATCCTCTCAAGTTCCAGTTTAGAGTGTTTAAATTTTCAATTTCTCCTGTAAAAAGATATAAATTTAATTTTTAAAAATAAAAAATATAATTTTTTAAAATAAACAACTTAAATTTATAAAATATGACATAATAAAATTTATTAGTAAGATTATAAAAATAAAAAAAATGTACCAAAAATTATATAAAAACACATATTCTAGAATTTAAAAATAAAAAGCTTAACATGGAAATTATTTAAATTTTAAAATTTAATAATTAAAAATATATTAATATACGGGCCGATCCAAAGGGCTGATCCAAGCCCGATCCAACTTTGGCTCATCAACTTAGGCTCATGGATTGGACTATGAGCCTAGGTTTGAGTGGTTGGGCCGGCCCAAGCCCGGCCCAAACAATACTTGAGACCCGTAGGGCTTGGGCCTGGACCAAGTTTGGGCCATTACTTCTTTGGGTTGGGCCGACGCAGCCCAGCCCAAAGAAGTAATAGCCCAAACTTGGCCCAGGCCCAAGCCTTACGGGTCTCAAGTATCAGCCCAGCCCAATGATGAGGCTGAGACAACAGGTGCTCCCGAGGTGGTAGTGGAAGATCTTGGGATGTGGTCGCTGGTGAGAACGAGGTTATCACTGGTGACACGTCTGTTGCTCCCAATGAGGCTGCAGTCCCTCCCAACCTACTTAAGGGGATGGAGGTTAATCCCGACATCCTTGAGGTTGTGGGGACGGAGGTGGCTTACTCTTGCTGTAGCTCCCAATGTAGAGACTCAAATTACTCCTGAGAACCTGGTGACTTCGAGCTTAACGGAGGTGGCAGTGTATATAGGAACAGAGGTCGGTTCGACCGAAATTACTTTTGTACCTGAGGTCGGGACGGAGGTGGTGACAAGCAGAAGACCCAGGTTTCAAGATTTCCTCGACCACTTGGGAACTACACCGAAAATGGTGTTTCATTAAACTGTTCGTTACCTGCGATCGTGCACGGATTCATGAAAAGGATAGTTTCAGAAATTTTCAAGAAGGATGATTTTCTTAAAATAGGCATAGCATGGGAAAGTATAATTACCGTTGGGTCGAGACTGTGTGCTTTTTTATTTAGAGTTTTTAGACTACTCTTTGGTCGTTGTACTTAAAATCTGTAATAATTTACTTTATGTAGATATGCAACATAGACATGTAAGATATTTACCTATATAAATGTATACTACATAGACACGTAAGGTATTTATCACTACAACTTTGTTTGGTTGAATTTTACATTTATGACTAATTTTGTTAAAAACATGATCTCTAGAATGATTTTTAAATTTTGAGATATTTTTTTTAGTACAACGTGTGGGGTGAGGGTTCGAACTCATGATCTTTTGGTGTCTTAACCACTTGAGATATGTTCGATTTGGCTTAAATTTTGAGATATTTACACAAATAGCACAAAAAATAAATATGTAATTTTAAATATGACATAAAATTTGAAATTTTACAAAAACAACATTGTCCAAATAAAACATAATACATTTTAATTTTTTTTAGTATACCATAAATATTAAATTTGTGCTATATAATATAATCTCTGAGGTCATTTTGATAACCTTTGTTTTTGGTTTTTGGTTTTTAATTTTTTTAAATAGGTCTTTTCATTACCGATTCAATTTCCTGATTTTTGTTTTTCAAAAATCATTTTAAAATTCTATGTAAATTTAAAAAAAAATTTCAAAAACAAATTTATGTTTTTCAAAATTTGATATTTTCTTTCAATACTCAACTTTTTTTTTTCTCTCCCATATTTATCTCTAAAAAGTTTCTTTCCCACTCTAAAACTTTTTTATTTCTAAATTTGTATCTACAAAATTTATTTTTCACTCTTTAAAGTCTTCATATTTTTGAATATTTATTATTATTTGTCTCTCTATATCGAGACTTTTCAATCTCTATGTATTTTTATTTATTATTTTTTTATAACAGATCAATTTCATTTCTTTCTCTAAAAAATTAATATTTTTTAAGCTTTTTTCTCTATAAAATTTCGTCTTTTATAATTTTTTTTCTCTTTCTAATTTATTTTTCCTCTGAATATTATATCTTATTTTCCCATTCAAATTTCTTTCGCTCGAACTTTTATTTATGTCTGTATTTATTTATTTTCTTTAAAAATTACATTTTGAATCTTATTTTTATCTCTAAATTTTTTTCCATTATAATTTTTCTCTATCTTTCTTTAACATATATTTTCCTCTTTGACTTTACTTTTTTTCTTTAAATTTTTTCTCTTTTTGTCTTTAACTTTTCTTTCACTAATTTTTTTATAAATATTTTTATTTATCTCTCTAAAATTTATTTTCCAAAAGTTTATTTACATCTTTAAACTTGTATTTTCATGCTCCATCGTACGGAGGACAAAAATTTCCACACGGTTTGGGCCCAAAAATAGGAAATGCATCATACCACATCCCCGATAATTAATATATATTTATTTTATTTTTGAAATTCTAAAAAAAGTGAAAAACAATTACAAAATCGATAAGTTTTCTCGAGAACATCTCTCAGACGGAAGAAAGAGGTGGAGACGAGGACTAAAAATTTTCACGAGCTTGAGAATTAGGGCGAGAATCTTCATTCTCATCCACACTATTATCATCTATGGTTTCAATTTTCTAACTGTTTTAAAACAAAAAAACATGCTCTGATATCATCTTAAGAATGAATAAACCACCACTCAACCCAAAAACTTAAGCTGATGGGTTGGGTAAATTTAATTTATTTACATGGATTCTAACAACTTTTTTTATTTTCCCATATATTACATTGTTAAAGTAAATGTATCCAATATCAACATTACTTTGATAAGTGGTTATTGATTTTATTTTTCTTATTTTATTTTACTTTTACCTGCAACTAATTGCAAGTTAAGAAATCAACTTGTCATGGCTTTTATAATATTTTGGTTTTTTTTTCTATGAAATGATTTTACCTACCTGCAGTCTACAAAGTTAAAATAAAATAAATAAGAATAAGAATAATAACTAACAGATAAATAAATCTTATGATGTGAAATTAGTGAAATGTCGTTAAATTATTTATCTTAAAATACAACGGGTTTGAACCTCCTACTATCCATTATTGGCAAATTATTTATCTTATTTGGAATAAAAATGATTTTACAACGAATGTAATTTTTTTTGTTAATGTAAAAGGAAAATAAATTATAAAATTTCCTAGTATAGACTTATAATCTTAATTTTTTTTAAAAAAATTATAATAAAAGACATATAGCAAACTTAAATAAGAAAATATAACTTAAAATTTTACGAAATCGAATGAAATTTGAAACATTTCAAATCATTGTTATTTTATGTGTTAGGAAACACGATTTCTTCGCCAGAAAATGCCTTTCTCTGCCAGAAAATCAGCAACACAATTGAGAGCTCTCGAAATTGACTGGAAGCTCTGGAAAATTGTATGAATATCATGAATCCATGAGCTTTCATCTCCAACCGAAGAAGGATTCCCATTAATAATCTTTATAGCCAAGAGGGAGTCCGATTCGACTATTAGAGAAATCGGTCGGAATAACAATTTTTCCATATGAATCCCGGAGAAGTAGGCCAATAGCAGTAGATAAACGGCGGCTACAGCAAGAAGCATCCGTGTTTAATTTGTTTGAAAGAGGCAACATAAGAGACAGAAAGGCCAGGGTCTAAGGCAGCTGAAAAGTGGGAAAAATAGCGGGCCAAATCTGCTTTGCACGCCGACATCGAAAGATGGAATGAGCAGACAATTCTGGAGAACGAGTTGAAATTTTTGGTAAGCAATCTGCAGCCCGATTGAGATGCCTACCAACATGCACAAACTCGCAAGAAGCCAAAGAGCTAGCTGCGATCTGAACATCGTGTATCCAAACGCTCTCAGAACCCAACGAAAATGAATCACCACGAAGGAGAGCAATCACCCCCAGAGAGTCTGATTCAACCAATAAACGTGAAAAACCCATGGACTGAGCCAAACGTATACCCTCAAGGATTCTCATAAGCTAGCAGCGGAGGGTGATTTTTAATTATCTGCCCACCGGAATCGCGAATAATGAGGCCCAAGCCGGTACCCTGATGAGAGCTTCCACAGGGGGCATCAGTGTTCAACTTGAAACAACCAGAGGGTCGAACGAACATCCGTGCATTTCGTGAGAGCTCGAGGATGTTGAACAGAGTGAAAATATGAGGTAATCCAAACACATTTCTGATGTATATCTGGGATCAGTTTTTGTTGGTTTAAGGTGTTTCTATCATTCCACATCGACCAACAGATAATTGCTGCTAATTCGATCTCCTCCTTGTTCAAGGATTGTAATAAAACTTCCCAATGATCCGAGAAGCTTAAATTCGATAGGAGAGGAAGAGCGGCAGTAGGAAGTGCAAGGTTCCAGATATTCCGAGCTCGATTACAATCAAAGAGAGCATGGAGTTCAGTCTCAATAGAGGCATGACAGCAAGGGCACATGGGTGAGACGTCCAAACCTTTCTTGAGTTAGTTGTGCTTGTGCATTGTAGGTAAAAAATCATGATTGGCCTTCCATAAGAAAATTCTGATCTTCGTTAGGATGTTTAGTTGTCAAATAGTCTTCCATATATTTCCCTTCATCGTAGAACTGCTAGGCTGAGACAATATGTAGATTCATAAAATTTTTGTAAGCACTCTTGACTCTAAAAATACCCCTTTTGTCATCATGCCAAAACCAGCGGTCCTCATAATGTTAGAAGACCTTAGATGTATTTTTTTGAATCAACTCAACATCTTCAGGATGGAGAACAGTAGAAAGAAGTTGAGTGTTCCAAACCCCTGAGGATAAATAAAATTTGAGACTAATGGATCCAAATGTGTTGAAAGCCAAGATATAGGCCGAAAAGATCGCTCCCTTGGATGCCAAGGATCAGTAAACATCTGAATAGTGGCGCCATTACCAACTCTTTTCCGAAGGCCATGGGTAAGAAGATCACGACCCCATAACAAGCTTTTCCACAAGTAAGAAGATTTTGGAATATCTATGGCTTCAAGGATAGATGGGTTTGAAAAATATTTTGCCGGTAAAACTTGAGAGGCCAATAAATTTGGATTTGGGAGAAACCTCCAAACTTGTTTAGCAATCAAAGCTTTATTGAAACTTTCAAGATCCCCAAAATTCAGGCCTCCTAACTCCTTAGGAAAGCACATTTTCTTCCGACTCATCCAATGGATCTTCCTACAATCATTTGTGGTTCCCCACACCAAAACCTAGCAAAAATACGAGTAATGTCATCACAAAACCTTTTAGGGAGATGAAATAGGCTCATGGCGTAAGAAGGAATGACCTGGCATACTCTCTTAATGAGAACCTCTTTGCCCCCAAAAGAGAAAGAAACTCCTTTTCCAACCTTGCATAACCTTCCAAATCTTATCCTTAAGAAAGGACCAGTCTTAGTTTCTCCCTTTGCATCGAGAGAAAGTCGAAGGCAATCCTAGATAGGTCCCAAAATCTTTAACACGTTCAACACCACCTCTCAATATGCACATTTGGAGAAAAAAGCAATGCCGATTTTGAGAAGTTGATACACTATCCAGAAGCTTTGCCATAGGCCATTAGTAGGTAATGCCTGAGAAGAAGCTGTTCTGGACAGAGGAGGGCTCTCATGCCAAGACAGAGAGAGAAAAAAAAATACAAAGTAACACTAGTGTTAATTTTGAGTTTCTCTTAGTTGTCAATTTTATTTTTATTATTTTTTATTTTTTTTAGTTTTAGGCCTTAAAGGAAGATAATTTTTGTTGAAACCTAATGAGCTAACTCATATTTAATGATATACTTTTTTGCAAAGGTATTTAATGGTATAGTGATTAGCTTAATTTCAGGAGCAAATATTAAAATTGATAGCTAAAAAAAGCATAGTTCAATGACAATTGACATATACTTCTAGAGATTGTGAGTTCGAATTTCTCCCACACGTGGTACTAAGAAAAATTATATTAAATTTAGTTTTTTTTTTTTTTNACTGATAAGGGGAGATGACGTCTGTTCTTTTGCTGCAGCCTTCATTTGAAAAACGAAGGCAATTTACAAACAATAAAAATTAATATGTATACTTGCCAACTTAAGCATAGTACTAGTTAAGGTACTTTTCGAATTCCAAACCCTACATGTTGTATTAAAAAATACAATATATACTTTGGATGGGCAAATAGTACTTCTCATATGTATCACACCGGAAATGAAAAGTCGAAAATATTACGATCTAAACAACTTTGTCCCAAGAACTAAAAAACAAAAATAATAATTTTAAGTAGAAAAATAAAAGTTTGAATACTTGTTTTTGTTCCAATATACTCTCACTCTTGGTTTATATTCGTTTTGGTCATTGTTTTTTTTCTCCCCTAATTGACTATTTTTGTCCAATTATTTTCATTTTATCTCATTTATTTAAAAAAAAATTAATCACGAGATTTCATATCACTCACTAAATTTCTTAAAATGTCGTCGTACTAAATGATTTAGGGTTTCCTCCGGCCCTTTCTCTCCCAATCTCATCCATTTTCTTTATTCATCTTCTCATGGATGGGTAAAACTCGAGAAGAGTATTGAAATCTCTCTGGTCTGTACTGTAAAAGTCGAGAAGATTGTTGATGGATTTATCTTTAATTCATCTGTAGTGTACACACCCGAAACTTGTTGGTTGGGTTTATTCGGTAGTTTCTCTAAATCGATTTTTCGTTGTTTTATTTCGAGTCTCCTGTTTTCAAACGATCTCATGATCTGTGGTAAATTGGGGGTGGAGCAATAATCCGTAAAGCACAACGTATGGTCAAAGGTCGTTCTTGAAAGATGAAGAATTTGCATAGTACTGTTTCAGCTATTATATTATCGAAAATTTTAAATGAATTTTGGTATCGGGTACGGAAGAGACATCGTTACGGACTTTGTCTCAGATCGGCTTGGCATTGTAGGTTGACTGTCGAGCTGCGTACTTTGGAGTCAATCTTCGCATTTTGTCCGCGTGTTCATCCAATTCACCTTTTCGATCACGACACATGGTAGGCCAGGATTCGTATCCAACATTTCGAATTTAGATGATTGTTTTGGTCATGCATGGATTCTGAACAACATTGGAATTGCTTTAACATGCCCATTGTGATAATATGGGATTTTTCGTTTTCGTGGTCCCTCGCATCTTGCTGGATTCGTTAGAATGAAACCCAATTTATTTTTTAATTGATGGACACGATGGTTCAGTGGAAATTCTCACTGTTTTAACTTTAGGTTTTGAGATATTGGATGGAATCATAGTTCGATGAATGATTTCGATAAAACTTTCAGCAATTAAAGTCCATAGCCCGTTTCTTTTGCCGGATCGGTTTGGCTTTGAGGTTGACGTTCAGTCGATGGATCGTGATGGTGGGATCTATTATGGGCATGTCGTCGTGGGACCAAGCAAAGACGTCGGCGTTATTTTGGAGGAACCTAACCAAACGCTCCCTCTTGTCACTTGGCAGCTTGGTCCCACGTTAATGGTTTTCTTAGGCCCTAAGACAGGGACTGATTCGAGCTCTTTGGCCGACAGGATGCTCTTCTCTCTCTCCCAAGCGACTGTCTTGGACGCCACTTCCACCGCTTGGGGATCCGAGCTTGGTGTCGGGACCAACTCTAGCACAAGCACGTCACAGGGGTTGGTCGGTGGGTCGACAGACAAATTCGTGTTACCAGCTTCTGCAAAGGTTTTGGGAGCGACTGATTGAGGCTCGTTGGGGTCGGCGCTAACTGTACACACCAACTTGGGTTCCTTCATGGCGGTTGCATAACATTCTCGGGAGGCTCGCTGTTGTTCGACAACGGATCCATCCCATCAGGGATTAGGAACTTCATCACTTGATGATAGGTGGAGGGGACGACCCGAAAGTTGTGAATGGCTGGCCCAGGATGGCCTTGTACACCGAGGAACTATCCACTACCACGAACTCCTCAACTCTGGTCACGACTCCCTTGCCTTCCCCCAAGGTTACAGACAGCTAAATGCTACCCTCGGGGTAGACTTTTTCGCTTGAGAAACCGACCAGTGGGGTGGGACATCTCGAGCTTGGTTGAGTCCCACCCGAGGGTTTGCAACACCCTAGGGTAAGAACGTTTCCTGTGCTCCCCTCGTCCACCAAAACTCGGTGTGTGGGAACATGGTCAATGTCTGCAACTATCACTAGCCCGTCGTTATAAGGTTGGAGTTGGGTGGTGGCTTCTTCATCCATGACTGTTATGGGGGTCTCGAGCTCGGTAGTCCGTGCTGCTAGGACTTCTCGAGCCGCCGAGCTGTTTCAGGCTTGTCTAGCCAAGACCTTCCACTTGTTTCCAGAATAGCCTTTTGATGGCCCTCCACGAAGGTTTTGGTTACTGCGGCCGGTATGCCTCTTTGTCCTACGATTGGGTGCATGACTTTCTCCTACGAACTCCTTCAGATATCCTCGCTGGACCAGTGATTCCACCTGATCCTTAAGGTCACAAAAATTTGTCGTGTCATGACCGTGGTCGTGGTGAAACAGTATTTGCTTCAGTCTTTTTTGCTTGAGTCACTCTTCATTCGTTGAGGCCATTGGAGCAGGCTGTCGACTGGCGTCCTATCGATCGATGCGATGATCTGGTGCATTGGGATACGCGTTGGGGTGTATTTCTCTAACTGTGCCGGTATGTCTGCCTTGATCTCGGATCGAGATGAGCTTGACTCCTTGCACAAAAGCGCGACTCGGTCGGTCGACTTGCCTTTGTCCCTCCGTGATGGCTATGGGCATTTCTTGCTTTAGAGATTGCGCTTCGAGTAGCTCTTCTCCAGCTATGTGCCGCTGAATCCTGACCATGAGGTCGGCCACAGTCTATGCTGGGAACTCTCTTAGGGAACAGATGAACCTTCTATCTCTTATTCCGTTTGAGAGTGTCCATAGGGCCATGCTCTCTTTGCAATTCGATACCCGCAGTCATTCTATGGTGAAACAGGCCGTGTAAGATTTTAGGTCATTGTTAGACTTTTGTTTTACGGACATGAGATAGGTCTCCATTCGTCGATTGACCTAGGAGTAGTGAAACTGGTCGATGAACTTGCGAGCAATGTCCTGATAGGTCGCCATAGAGTATTGCGGCAAATTCTGGAACCATTCCCTGACACTGCTCGGCACCGTTATACCCAGCTTGTATCATGGTGTCAGGATAGGAGGTAGCATGGTCCACAAGGTCCATTGATCTGTCATATTTGTCTATTTGCGAACCTTTGAAACCTTTCGGAAGTTCTAGTGGCTGTTTCTTGATTTGTTGGGATGGTTTTTTCCTTCTATTTTTCCCTCTTTCGAAGCTCTTGTGAATTAATTTTTGTATGTCATTCCTTTTTAAAATTTGATATTGCCCTCTTAAAAATAGTGTTTTTATTTAAATAGTTCAGGCGTTCGTAAATTGTTAAATTTTTATTTTGGATTTGAAAAATACTATACTTTCAAACATTTAAAATTCTTTTTAAATTATTAAATTTTATGATTATTTTTTAGTTTATCTTTTTATTTTATGTTTGATTTTTATCTTTATCTTTGATCCACTCAAAAGGGATGTATTTGGTTACAGGTGCTTTTATTTTTTGGGGTATATTTAATATTTGATAAATTTCATTATAATAAGATATCATTTGATTAAATTTTTTATTTTTAAATATGGTCTTATCTAATATTACTTTACTTAAATATGCAACATAGACACGTAATGTACTTATCTAAGATAAGTATATCTATAACTTCTACATTTATGACTAATTGATATCTAGACTTATTTTAAAATTTAGAGATATTTAGACAAATCGTATAAAAAATGAATATGTAATTTTAAATATGGCATTAAATTTGAAATTTTACAAAATATAGTCCAAATCAAACTTAATACATATTAATTTTTTTTAACTACAAAATACATATTAAATTTGTGCTAGGTGAAATAATCTATTGACTGTTCATGAGTGATTTTGGGTTAATTTTTTTTCCCAAAAGATCATAATTTGCTGGGTTCGTAATGTTTTTATGTTTTTTATAGGGGTATAAATATAATTGGTTGCGTATTAGATGTCATTGTTTCAAC
This sequence comes from Momordica charantia, assembly GCF_001995035.1. Next base: position 370,745 of record NW_019104661.1, read on the forward strand.
TTAAGATAATCTAATAATATTTAGTTAACCATATATATTAGAAAGTGAAAATCTCTTATGTTTAATTTTGCCCTTGTTTTAATTTAATTTAACTTTATTTCTGTGAAAAACAAATACTTTCTAATTCTTTCAGCTATTTAAACAGTTTTGAAAACTAAATTTTTTGAAAATGCTGCATGTTCTATATTCATTTATTCATATTTTTATTACATGAAACTACATTTTACAATAAAGTAAAATAATATTGGAAAACTTTTTTATTTAACCCTATTTTACATTGTTAAAGTAAATGTATTCAACATCAACATTATTTTCCTTATTTTCTTTTATTTTCCGATTTTTCTTTTTTTTTTCCTCCAACTAATTGAGGGAATAAGTAGAACCAATTATTGTCGATTATTGATATATCTTATTTCAAATAAGAATGATTTTATAGTGAACGTAATTAAATTTGTTTGTTCATGAACTTTAAAAGGAAAATAAAATATAAAGTTTCCTAGTATAGACTTATATTATTAATACAAAAATTATAATATCAGACATAGAAAAGTTAAACAAGTAAACTAACTAAACATTTTATGAAATCGAATAAAATTTGAAGCATTTCAAATCACAGTTATTTTATGTGTTAAGAAACCATAGAAGTCATTCGTAATTGTAAAATCACTCAATAGATGATGAGTAGTGGGCGTCTTTGCCATTGTCCAGAGAGTCCTAATGAAGAAACTTGTGGTTTGCAATAATGAGGCAGTTAGGATGTTCGATTCCAATCAATAGAAAGGTTATTACATTCCACCTTCGTCATATATTTCATATGTGGCACGATATTGATATCATAGAAAGGAATATATGATTCACTTTTGATAAAACTTTGATGGTAAAATTGTAGACACGCGAGACTCAAAATCTTTTTGCAAAGAGCACGGGTTCAAGTCCTCTTTGAGGCATAATGTTGAGGATGCCTGGTTCAAAAATAAGTCATCATAAATTTGCCTCTAATTGAAGACTAATTTTATAGTTCATCATAAATTTGCATGGAATTGAAGACTAATCTTTGAAAATAACATGAACGAACCAATCTTTGTTGCTATTCGTACCAAAAAATATTTCGATAGTCACAATGAATCTTCGAGAATACTCCAAGATAGGAAAACATGCAAAAAGGAGTTAACACTCCGAAGGTTTTGTCAGTGCGTGTTTAGAAAAGCAAATATCAAGTAAATAATAAATTTCACCTCCCATTTCATTCCCATACAGTGAGTATTTATAGGAGACCAAAAAGTAACCGTTGGTATGGGGGGAGTTTCTCATTTGAATTTGCGGTTTTCAACCCGTGAAAACAGGTAACCGTGTGCGTAGTTGGGGGGAAATCAGTTGAAGCATTGCAAATCCTGGTCATTTAATCAAGCTCCGTATAACAAGTGTCCAGTTCGACATTCGTCCGAACTGGTGTCATCTTCACACGTGCTCCTTACACATATTTCTTTTTATTTGAATTACTGATGACATGTCAGAGAAATCAGAGGTCAATCAATAGCCCCCTACTTCAAGAAAATTCGAAGACTTTGATTCAGAATTATTGAAGTAGTGACCAATTCGCCTTGCATCGCTAAAAGCTCGAGCTTATTTTCCCCCACTCTTCCAAACTGGTGCTTTATTTCATTGGGTATTTATACTCCACCAGTGCGCATTTTCGCTAAGTTTTCATTTCTTGGCAATCACATTGAACGTTTAGGGCAAGGAATCTCTCCTTTGATTACTGCGTGTCAAAGAAGTTGGTCGTCTTCTTCATCTACTATGTACTAGGTAACACTCATACCCAGATTCAATATCCTTTTCTTCTTTCTGCATTTGTTTTCAGTAGATGGATAGGACCAAGTCATTTGAAGCAAGTTCCCATAGGCCCTCGTTTCTCAAGTTCCTTAAGAAAACCCTTCAGTCAAAAGTAAAAAATCTTGTCGCCGTAAGCGGAGCGATTCACCTGAAAATAGCAGTGAATGCTCCGACTACTCGCACTCGAACTGCCCTGAGGAGTTATTAGGAATCCTTAGGTACAACTACTCAATTCCTAACGATGTTGAATTGAGAATTCCTATAGCAGGTGAAATAATCGATAAACCTTCATTGGGCTGTGTTACTTTTTACCCCCAAATGTTCGAATACGGGGTTAGGTTGCCCTTATACCCTTTTGCCCAATTTTTCCTTAATGTTGTCAATTTGGCTCCTACCCAATTAACACCCAACGGTTGGGGCAGTTCAATAGGTTTTGGTATTCGTGGTGGAGGTTATGTAAGGATAGGACCTGCATTTTATTTATTGAGAAAATGCTAGCCGTCCACACCATAAAGAAATCTTCTAAGGCCCCTGGTCGATTTTTCTTAAGCTGTTTTCCTGGTGTTGCGAAATTAGTCAATGGTCCCACCTCTATAAAGAATTGGAAATAGAGATGGTTTTATGTTTCGAGTAATTGGTTAATGACCACCAGTGATGGGGATCCTTAGTGCGAAGTTCCTATGGAGTTTGATAGGCTGAGTAAGCTCTTAAATCCCATCTTCTTTGCCGTAGGTATACATGCTCGTCGTACTGACCGCATTATTTTGGACTTTGTAGCTCTAATCGATCCTCCGCCAGAACTGAGTAAAGAAACCAGATTGGTTTTGGCTGGTTGTGCGGTTTTGTCAACTAGGGATCGTTACAGTCCCAACCTCCTGACCAACACGAACCTGAGACGTTGCGGTCTTGCTGCCAAACTTACCGAAGGTTAAATTTTCTCCTTCCTCTATTTCACTAGATCTGTCATAGAAAAGTCGATCCGTTGACAAGATTTTATCTAGAATGCAGAAGAAATGAATCCTCAACCTTTCAGATTCAATAGTAGTCGCCACTGTGAAGTTTCCCTTGGAGGTGGAGCGACTAGTTGGGTTGTGAGAGGTAAGAGGCCTGCAAGTTCTCCACAGCTCGAAAAGCTTTAGAAAGATGCCAACATGGATAATGACACCTCACAGCCCCAGTCCACAGTTGAGGCTAGGTCACCAAAGTCTAAACAGGGGCGACCTCAGCTACCAAGCTCTCTCGGTCTAAAGAAAATGGCCAAAAGAAAGTTAGCTTCTTCTGTTGGAGACGACACAAGGAGTGCAAACGCTTCTGCCTTGGTGTAGATAACCCAACTGCCCCCGCTGAACATTCCGCTTAAAGTGAAGATGATGAGGCCCAACTTCTGAGGAGGAAAAGAGTGCGTAATGAAGTCGCCCATGCCACTCTAACCCCTGAAGATCCCTTGCGTAGAGAACTTCAGGATGTTCGTGTAGAAGCTCCTCCCCTACTATTCATGACGTCGATCTTTCGCCTCCTAGAGAGGTGGAGTTTGAATTTGATACCCTAGGGGACTGTCCTGGGATATCTCTTCAAGACCTCGACAAGGTCCAGTCCCACTCACCCTTGGCTGACAAAGGTAACATGACTTCTACTGCTGGCTCTTCAGGTACCAAGGAGACCTCCTTCGAAGTTTCTGATTCTCCTCCTTGTTTTGCACCTGATCTTCCTCCCTTTCTGTCGAACTTGTGCGAGGAGGATGTCTTTTCTCTCACGGATAAGCTATACCCCTACTTCTCCAAAGATTTAGACAAGCATGCTCATAGTATCAACCCCTCATCATCCAACGAGCTTTTCATGAAAGCTGCCACATGGATCGTAAAGGTGCACTTCGATCTTCACTTTTTCAATCTGCGTATTCATTATTCGAACTCAATTTATGAACCTTATGCCAATTTTAGGGCTTGGCTCTTTCATGCTACGGAATTGCTTCCATTGAAATTGAACTTTCTCAACGTGATAGCATCAGGAGAAAGAACATAATCAAACTGGCTGAGGCTATCAAAAAAGCTGAAGCATGCTTTGCTCAATTAGTAGAGTACAACTCACTTTTAGAAGAGCTCAAGAAGGAGTAGAAGATATTGGTTAAGGAGAAAGAGGAATTTAAGACTCTGAAGCGAGAGACTCTTGCAGTGCTCGTGGCGTCGGAGAAATGCATCATCGAAAATAATAAATACAAAGTCAAAAAAACTAAGTTGGAAGAAGAAAATCTCTGTCTACTGTCTGAAATTTCTGAGATGAAAGTTGAGGTTGCTAGGGTCAAATCTTTAAATGAACAATTGGAGAACGACCTTGCTGAACTGAAGACCTCATCGGACAACCTTTTGAGACTTGAGACTGACAAAAGGTCTCAAGTCTGGGTGAAGTCAAAACTAAGTTCGGACAAATTGAATCTGAACTAGGCGAGGCTAGATCTAAGCTCGGACAATCTGAATCAAGTCTGGCCGAAATTGAGTCCAAATTTCGTGAATCTGAGAAGATGGTTGTAGAGTCAGTATCCAAGTTGGCGGATGCTGAATCTAGACTTGCCAACGACGAAGCTCAACTGGGTGACTTCGACCTTCCTTACGAAGTAATGTCTCAATTTCCATATTTTAAGGAATTTGAGAGGGACTTAGAATATAGTGGTCTCAATTATGCGGTTCAATGGTTGAAAAGCTTCGCTAAGGAAGTCGATTCCAACCAGTTAGTCCCCATGTTTGATTAGGATTGAGAGCGCGCCATGAAAAAGTCAATGGATTAAACTGCCGAACTTGATCAAGCTACTATAGAGCACGCTCATTCTATGGCGAGAGAGGACGAGCTCCAATCTCAGGTCGAAGTCGAAGGAATCGATCTTGCGCCTACCGATTCGGCAATTAGGGAGGCTAATGAAGTGGCTGAGTATGCCGACCTTATCAATTCCGACCTTATGTAATCCACAATTTTGTAGATTTTTACCGTATATTTGAAATGTAACCACCCATAAATGACGGTGCTTTTCCCTTCAAATCAAATCAAATTTACAATCTGATTTATTTCTCTCTCTCATCATTTTGATTTAACGCATGTTCAGTCGTTTTTAACACCTGTCCAGTACCTTTTCTTCGAATTTTTATGCCACCATTTATTTCCAACCGACGCTTTGATAACCCAAAATTAGTCTATTTAAATGTTTTTGCCTCTCTTAACTTTTTCATTCAACCTTCACTTCCTCTTTTCATCGTTTAGAGAAAATGTCTGAGGAGGTGAACGATCCTCTCGTTTCTTTCATGGAGATTTCTTCCGATCATTCGAGAGATTCTTCTTCTTCTTCATCTTCTCCATCATTTGTTCCTTCAAACCCCCCGGTTCTCACCCCGGTTGCTGAGAAGTCTTCCTCCAGTCGACGACCCCGATACGTTGCGCCTCCCTCACGCTTTGAACTGCGGAGGGCCGAAAGGAAAATCGCCAAACTTGAGAGGGAAGTCACTAACCTCGAGAGTGAGCTTCAGAAAGCAACTATGAAGGCCTTGAAGTTTGAGTTTGAATGCCAATCATCGAAGGAGGATAAAGAAATCTGGGAGGAAGAGAAACACGCCATGGAGGAAGAGTGGCGTGCGAGGGAAAGGAAGATCGCCTTTCTGGAAAGGCGACTGACAATGGAGAAGCGGTGGCGCTGGGGCCACCACTGATAATATCCCTCCCTTTTTTTTTGCTATTTTGATGTAGTATTCCGGTACTCAATTTGGAAAGTAAATTTTTGTTTTTGTTGGGGGTTATAAATATCGAACTATTTTTGCACCGATTTCTTTGTCTATTGTCGAGTTTATACCTTTTAGCCTTTTTAGCAAGTCGCATATAACTTCGTATGAAAATAAATAATAACACGAATAAGGTATATAACCTTATATAATATACCACTGGTTAAGAACTGTGACGCCCGACTAGAGAGGAGGGGTACATGATGTTGGGAAATTAAAGACCCTGAATAATTTCCCCTTCCACAGAAATATCCAAACACAACCAAGGTATATGCAAATCATTGGAATTCTGGAAGTATTCCAAGGTGAGTTCATTCCTCTACGGTACAGGCTTGGGAAGAACTGCGAAAGAGGTTTCGGTCATAAATGAAAGAGTGAAAATAAGCCAAAAGAAAGGGGAGAATACCTAAATTACCGAAGCAATGGGGAATGCGGTAGCATAGTTAACCCTCATAGTCTTTGGTCATCCAATCCCTATACACGGAAAACCAATCCTACTTCTAGTGCTTAATGGAGGAAGGACACAAAACCAGGTTACTCCAATTTTGCCAGGCAGTAAGATAAAACCGACTTGGGATATTGGGCAAGGTTTCACACAATAAGATGGACAAAAACTGGTCAAAGGGTCAAATACTCTGAATCGTGCCAACACCAACCCCTCCACCACAGCATCCAGCAGCTCACTAGGATAGTCATTGTGAGCTAGTTTGGTCGATTCTAAATTTACCTCGACTAAAACCTCTTGGGCAAAAGGATTAAGGGGGAGACGACAAACTTGGACATTTTAAGATAAAAGGCTATATGCTATTCGGGAAGATTTTTTATGTTCTCATTCTTCCTAGGAAACCTCATCCCTATGTCGAGGGTGCTTCATACCTGCCGATTTTCGCATTTAGTTGGCGGTCTCTTTCGGCTTAACAGTGTTCTTTAACGAAATGGGTTACCTCTTTTATTTACCCATTGAATTTCTCCGCTCCCCATTTTTCAGAGGAGATCCTGTGCTGTAGTTTGCGAACAGAGACCTCTAGTATGATTTCCTTTGACGATAAATAGAACTATCATTATATCTCCATCTTATTGATTTTGTTGGTCACTTTTATTAGTTTGCTTGCTCTTGTATGACACGAAAAAGTATATAGGTAGCGTGATTGGTTCTCTTTGTTGTTAGCTACTCTTTTCTAGTAGATTTGTGGATGCTTAAGAATAAGGTCCCCTAACCATGCGTAGAAACTACTCTTTATGCTTGGCTATTTAGCAACAAAAGTTGTAAATGTACATTTCTGGGTGTCTCAAAGGGGAACCACGTCAATTTGAGCATCAACATTTATTTTATGCTAGAGCATTGTGTGTGAGTGAGGGAAAGCTTGAAGGGATCTCCCCCATCTTAATCTAGTTTCTATTTCCCCTATTTCACTAGTTCTGCTCAAGCTTTTCTTTGCCATAGCATTTGTTAGGCAGTGTTTTTTTTTCTTGGAGTCGTTTTATGCAAATTTATGTTAACTTTGTTTAGATATAGCAACACACCATTGAATAATATTTTATTTTGCATTGTTAGTATTCTTAAGCACAAACTTTATATTTAACACATTGTCCCTGTGGATTTCAACCTTGTTTATACTACAATCGATGAGAATAGTGTACATTTGCACTTGCATTCACCTAGGTTGTGGACCCGCAACAAGCTTTTGGCACTCTTGCCGGGGACTTTGTGGTTTTATTTTAAGCGCTAGTGATTAAGAATACAGTGCTTAAATAATTTTCTCTCTTTTGTGTTCTTGATTTTGTTGCAAGTTCATGATCGTCTTTGAAAGCTTGAAGTATATAATTGATCACTAAATAGAGCAGACCTTTCATCGGGGAAGAAACAAATAGAGAAGGAACCAAGTTGCAGCAAACATGAACCCACCACAGAATCCATAGATTGGTGAGAGTAGAGGAAATAGTAGATGGGAACCCTGTGTCTGCTGTCCCAAAAGCAACACCACCCCGACTCAATGATGTACTATTAGTAGATGATACAGATAGAGAGATAAGAGCATATGCGTCTCCAACATTCTATTATTTTAATCCAGTTATCACAGAGCCTGGAATTGAAACGACCAGATTTGAGCTGAAGACAGTGATGTTTTAGATGCGGTAAACAGTGGCCAATTCCACGATCATGCATCTGAGGACACACACCTTCATTTGAGATTCTTCATGGGGATGTCTGACTCATTCAAAGTTGAAGGAGTAACTAAAGAGCTGTTGTGATGAAAGTTGTTTCCTTATTCGCTTAGAGATGAAGCACGGACATGGCTGGACTCCCTACCATTAGAGTTAACCACAAGTTGGAAGGATTTGGCAAAAAAGTTTCTAATGAGATAATTCCCACCCAGCAAGAATGCAAAGTTTAGAAGTGAAATCAATAATTTCCAACAATTTGCTAGAGAGTCTGTCAGCAAGTGGGAGAGATTCAAGAGACTGATATAGAAGTGCCCACATCACGAAATTCCAAGGTGCATCCAGATTGAGACTTACTATAATGGATTAAATGATGCTACAAGGTTAGTCATTGATGCGTCTGCTAATGGGGCGGTGTTGGCCAAACCTTATGCTAAAGAATTTGATCTTTTGGAACGGATATTGTTCAACAACCACCAATGGTCTGACCCACGAGCTATTTAAGGAAAAGGAACCAAGGGAATACATGATGATAATGCATTCTCAGCAATAAACTCCAAGATTGAGAACTTTACGGACTTAGTAATGAAGAGCATGTCACAGCAAACTACAGTTGGAACATGTGCTGCCAAAGTAAATTGTGAGCAACGTTCAAGGAGTTTCTTACTTGTATTGCGAAGGAGAGCATCATTTAAATGAGTGTCCTGGAAATCCAGCATCAATATATTACTTGGGGACTTCACAGAACAACTGAAATAATCCTTACTTCAACACATTCAACCCAGGATGGATAAACTATCCAAATTTTAGTTGCTGTTGAAACCAATGTGGGAGCAATGTTCGAGCTTCAAATGCCTTAGTATATCAACTAAAAGGAAATTATCAACCTGGTTTTGCAAATCAAGGTCAGCCGATGGCTCAACGACAGACAGAAGGAACATCTAATTCCCTAGCAAGCTTAATCAAGGCTTATATATCAAAGAATGATGTGAGCCAAGCCACATTACTGCAAAGTCAGGTTGCATCTTTACACAATCTTGAAGTTCAAATGGAATAGCTAGCCACAAATTTGAAAAGTAAACTGCATGGAGCATTGACAAGTGATACAGAGATCCTAAAGATTGACGATAAGAAGCAATGTAAGGCCCTCACCTTGAAGAGTGGAAAGACATTGCCCCTTGCACATTCAAATGATTTAAGGAGTAATGTCAAGTTTAATCAGGATAAAAGAAGTGACCAAGAATAGAAGGAGAATGTGAGGTTGATGGAAGATCAGCTCCTATGCCAGGTTCAAAGGATCCAGGACTCAATAAGGTAGTGAACAACATTGTGCAACCACTGGAACCACATAATAACACAGTTGAAGATGTTAGTCTAACAGATGCTATGGTAATCAATGCTGGAGCATCGCATTCATGGGCAACCAGGAAGCAGAAGTAGACAGAGTACGAAAAGGTCCCAACCGAGTATAGATCTGCTCCACCATATCCTAAGAGACTGCAGAAAAAGAACCAAGATGTTCAATTTAGAAAGTTCTTGGATTTATTAAAGCGATTGTACATCAACATTACATTTGTGGAAGTATTGGAGCAAATGCCTAGTTATGTGAGATTTTTTAGGGATATACTCACTAAGAAGAGAAAGCTAGGGGAATTTGAAACTGTAGCACTAACAAAAGAGTGTAGCATAATCCTAACAAGCAAAATCCCAGAAAAGATGAAGGATCTAGGAAGCTTTACCATACGATGTCTATTGGAGGGTAGAAGATAGGGCAAGCAGTATGTGATCTGGGAGCAAGTATTAACCTCATGCCTCTATCCATCTACAGAAAGTTGGGAATGGGTGAAGCAAGGCCCACGACGATTACACTATAGCTAGCGAACTGATCCATTACTCAGCCTGAAGGAAAAATTGAAGATGTGCTGGTACAAATACATAAATTTATATTCCTCGCTCGCATTATTGTCCTTGATTATAATGCAGATAAAGAAGTCCCTATCATCTTGGGAATACCATTTCTAGCAATTGGAAGGGTGTTAGTGGATGTACTAAGGGTGAAGTGACAATACGGGTGCAGGATCGATAACTCTCCATAAGAGAGTGTTTTGTGGCATAATTTGGGTAATATTGGTGTCTAAACGTGAGGTTCCTTGTAAAAATAGCAAGAAAAGAACATAATCTATGAGTTAGGAGTCTGAGTTGGTTAGAATTCTAAATTTCCTTAATTTGAATGAAGTTGAGCATAATTTCTAATATTTTGGACAGGAATTGCAGAATTTGGGATGGTTAAACTGAGTTCTGCAAAGACTGCTATGACGATTCTGGAACCTAGATGAAACAGATTATATGCGGGAGTCGGCTGGAACCTGCCGAATGCTATATCACATGTGACTGCACAGTAACTTATTGTCTCAGTTTTCACTGCGTCCCTACAACATCCAAGTGTTGCCCTAAATTTAAGGGCCCGATATAAAAATAAAATAATGCCCATCCACAAAAAAGGGAGCCATAACAGAGAATCATTTTAGGACATCAATTTCAGAGAACATTCCTTATCCATTTCATCAAAGAAAGAGTTGAAAAGGGAAGTTGACCATTGCATCACTGTAGAGCTGGGGGATTTTCCACAATTTCTAATGCTCTTTTTCTCGATGGAATCCATTTCTCTTCTACCCAATGTTTTCTTTTAGCATGAACTACACCCCACATTCGGGAGGGATGAACTCGCTGTAGCTTTTCGTCTGACTATGTTTTGGTAGCTTTTAATGTTGATTTAATAGAAATGTTATTATTCTTTCAACATAATGATTCTCTTTGGCCAACACTATTAGTTTGCTAGCTCATTTGATTCTTGGGAAAATCTTTGTGATGCATGTTTGCTTCTATTTGTGTTAGGTTCCTCTCTATTGTAGTAGGATGGTGAGTACTCAAAAATGAGGCTCACCCTATCGTGCCTATAAACTGTTTGTAGTAGGATGAATCCCCCTCGATTTACCTTTATATCACTTAATATACGCATTTATGTTTGTTTTCTATTCCAGATGTTGCAACAAAAAAGCATAATATATATCTTTACTCTTGCTCATTTACTGTTTTCACCATGTTAAAGTACAACATTCCTATTACCTTAATCAAATTGTTTTTATTTATATTTTAGTATTATGTTTCACTAAATTGAAGTAAAGCTTCAATCCCTGTGGAAACAACCTTGTTTAATACTATAGCTGTGCATTTAGGTGTACACTTTCATCGATTTTCACGTGAGTTGTGGATATGCAACAAGGATCAGGAAGTGAAATTTTCGGTATACGATTCCATGAAGTACCCTACTGAAGCTTAAGAATGTTCTGTACTGAGGATCCTGGATGAAGCCCTTATGGAGGATTTGAGATTGGAAGTTATGCAGTAGCATTGTAGCAGTAAAGATGTTGGACCACACGGTGTTGAGACAGATGAAAACCAGGGTAGTACACTAAAATGAGCAGTACACTCAGTAGCGAGCGGTCACTAAAATGAGCATATGAATCTTTGGAGATGGCAGCACAAGAGTATAAGCAGCTAAAGCCATCCCTAGAGGAACCACCAGTGCTGCCACTTAAGGCACTGCCACAACATTTAAAGTATGCATACTTAGGTTCCTCTGAGACTTTGCCCATTATAATAGATGCTGATTTACCCCGAATAAAAAAAAGAGAGATTACTGAATGTGTTGAGGGAACACCAAAGGGCTATTGGTTGAACTATTACTGACATCAAAGGAATAAGCCCCAACTTTTGTATGCACAATATTATATTAGAGGAGGCTAGCAGAAATTCAATAGAGCCACAAGGAAGAGTAAACGCTGTCACGAAAGAGGTTGTGAAGAAAGAGATTATTAAATGGTTAGAGGCTGGAATTAGTTACCCCATATCAGTTAGATAATGGATAAGTCCTGTTGAATATGTGCCTAAGAAATGAGGCATGACTATTATTGAAAACGCCAAGATGAGCAGCTTCCTACAAGGACTATAATAGGATGGATGATCTGTATAGATTACAGAAAGCTCAGTAAAGCAACCAAGGAGGACAATTTTCCCCTCCCATTCATTGATCAGATGTTGGATAGGCTTGTTAGGCAAGAATATTACTGCTTATTAGATGATTACAGTGGGTACAATCAAATCATAATAGCGCCACAGGATCAACAGAAAACAACGTTCGCCTGTCCTTACGGAACATTTGTCTTCCGGAGGATACCGTTTGGGCTTTCTAATGCTCCAGAAACATTCTAGCGATGTATGATGGCAACATTTTCGGATCTGGTAGAATCAGTGATTGAAGTGTTCGTGGACGACTTCTCTATGTTTGGATAATCATTCATTGAATGTTTAAGGAACCTGCAAAAAGTCTTGCAAAGATGCGAAGATACAAATTTGGTCTTAAATTGGGAGAAATGTCATTTCATGGTACATGAGGATATCGTGCTGGGGCATCGAGTCTTCTAGAAGAGCATCGAGGTTGATAAAGCAAAACGAGGTTGATAAAGCAAAAATTAAGGCAATTGAGAAATTGCCCCACCAGTAAATGTCAAAGGCATCCGAAGTTTCCTGGGGCATGCTGGTTTTTATAAACGATTCATCAAGGATTTCTCTAAAATTTCTAAACGTCTTTGCTCTTTACTTTAAACTAATAAGGATTTTAACTTTACATCTAAATGCTTGTAGGCCTTTGATACACTAAATTATGCTTTGACTCATGCTTCTTGTCAGCTTTTTGGCCCTTAATCTCAAATTGATTAATTTTAATTAATTAATTAATACTTTGATGACAAACTTAATTATATTTATTGACATTTTTAGTGTTTTAAAGTGTCCACAGCGTAGAGCTCGTTACAACGATTTCAACGACTATTGGATCATTTAAATCGGAGCTTAAACATAGAAGTTACGATCGAAATAAGAAAAGAAAAATACCTTAGAAGATGACGCGCACGATGAGTATGCTAACAAGTGGTCCACTGTTTTATTTAGGAAAAAATAGAAAAAGAAAAGAAAAGAAAAGGATTTAAAAAAAACAAAATCAAAATAAAAAAAAGTTAGCATTGTAACTTTGAAGAAAATAAAAGAGAAAAAAGAAAAGGAAAAGGGTCACGTCGCGTTAAATGCGCTCATGAAAAAAAAATTGAAAATACATCTTCAAAATAATCTCAACCCTTAATTTTTAATAATTAAGATCCAATAGTTCAAAATCAAACTTGATCCAAGTTGTCAATGTTTCTTTCATCTTATTTGTAGGAGAAATTTTATTATTGTGATGGTTGAATTGTTTGTAAGCTCAACTTTTAATTTCATTCTACTTGAGAGTTTGTAAGTGTGTGTTTCAAATTTCCTACTCATTGTAACGGTGTTATCCTCACTATGGAGAAGATCGTCTAAATTTCAATTTACAACCTAAGAGGTGCTTTGGAAGTGTAGTAATACAGTTGTGCCGAACCATTATAAAAATTCCCGGCGTAAAATTTCTTTTAACCCACTCTCTTGTTTATTTTTTCAATTAATTTTAGAATTTCATTGTTTGCTATAAATTTCTCTTATTTAACTTAAAATTTATTTTATCTTACTTTGTCAAAATTGCATATTTCAAAAAGTGTATTTTTTTTTGTTTAAACTGGGCACATTTGTTAAACGTTAACAATTTGTTAATTAAACTCTCTATTTACCCCCTCTAGGGTTGCCATATCGATCCAACACTTCTACCATTACAGCGCCTGATCGGACTTAACCCTTTGAGTTAATGTGTGATGCAAGTGATTATGTTGTGGGAGCTGTCTTAACTCAAAGGAAAGGGAAAGTGCTGCATTCGATTTACTATGGTAGCAAAACTCTTATTGAGGCACAAATAAATTACACAACAACAGAGAAAAAGTTGATAGCTGTAGTATCTGCCTTTGAGAAACTCAGAGCATATTTAGTAGGCACGAACGAAGGTTGTAGTCTACACAAATCATGTCGCTCTGAAGTACTTGTTGACAAAGAAGCACTACAACAAATATCACATACGATAGCGTAAAAAAACGCTATCGTATACTTTGCATAGCGTTTTCGAGACGTGGTGGTAGGCGATGTTATGGAAAGTCCAAGATTTTCTGCATTTTTTTAATGTATGCCAAATATTATAGAAAGTTTGCTTTTGATGGAAAAATTTTAATGTCATAAAATATTTCCATAGCGTTGTCAAAAGGGCTATAATATACTTTTTATAGCTTTAAAACAATGCTATGAAAAACCTTTTATAGCTTAAATTTAATGCTATGATAGACATTCCATAGCGTTATACATACCATCTAATAAACGCTATTATAAAGATTGCATAGCATTTTTCCATACGCCATGGTAGCCGATGTTATGAAAAATAGCTGACTTTTTATAGCGTTTTAATATAGTTATACTAAATGCTATTAAAACTTGCATGATTATGCTATTATTAACCTTTAATAGCACCTATAAAATGTTATAACAAATTTTCCTTAGCTTTGCAAAAGAGCTTTAGAAAAGTTTTCATATCTTTTTTTTTTCAATTAAATTTTTAGTTTATATTTATAGCACTTTTCAAATAGTATCACGAAAATTCATGTAGCATGGTGAACCACAATTTAAGTTACTTCACATGAAGGAATCTAATTTAATATTCACACCTACAGAGTATTAGAAAATTTAAAGGACATAATAAAAAATCTTCAAATGCAAGCATGTTGGGTGTGTTGCCCTAAACTCGTAGTTTGTAATTATGTAAAAACAAATTTGTATTCAATGAAGTTATGGTTTCTTATTCAATCAAATTGTTGATGAATTTATAACATTGCATTGTCCAAATCAAATAAACTAAACATCCAAGGTTATTATCATGTTACCAAGACATTATATATACTGGGTATATATTTGATATACCCTCGATATACATGTGGATAATGTCCCGAGAATAACCTAAAGGGTCTATAGTACATGGATAAAGCTGGATACCTTATCCTGGCAACACTATGGATACGACCCGCTTGGGGGTATCCTATACAATGAGTTTGTATAAGATCGAAATGAGAAATAGTCAATCTTTAGATGTAACACTGTTGGCTAATAGATTGCTATTTCATAGGATGACCAGACGACTCATTATCAATCCTGAGTGAGTTATGGACTCTTGCTCGTGAGGGATCATCCTTTGATCTGTATGGGTGAGAGTGACCCAAGTATTCGACTCAACATTCCTACCATTTTGGGGATGATACCGAGTAGGGAGTTGGAAACATATTTACACAAGATGGAATTCACTCCTTCCCAATATTAGAAAAGTAGATGAGTGTTCCCTTCATACTGACTCCATGACTTGAACAAGGGGCCCCACCCTCTCACTGGCTGTTGGGACTTTCTCTACCTTTAAAAAGATTAGAGACTCATGCAAGTGCACACGGTCACAAGTAATACTTGGAAGTATCCAATCAGGGACTTGTTGCTTTTCAAAACCAAGGAATGTCGTGAAATGGTTCAAATATGCAATTGTGATTTAGGAAGAAAAATGTGATGAATGTTGTTGTTTAGGGTTTTAACTATCAAGCAATTTAAGAAAACTCAACCTCTTTGTTTCCTACCTTAGTTTTGATGCAAAACGTGGAAAACACACTTTGTTGGGAAAATGCACTAGGTGCAATCCTAGAATTTCTTGGGAAACTGAGTTCTACTCTTTCACTTTCGCTTTTGGTTGCTATAGAGGTTAGGGTAACCTTCAATCATATGTCTAAATGTGATTACAATCCTAGGGAATATTTATAAACTCATTCGCTTTATGGGTCAGAGGACTTATGTCTAGGACCATAGTTTATGCACTTATTTCTAAGTCACATCCCATATTGGTTTCCTAATATTTTACCTAACTCACCATTCTCAGGGTTGTACTTATTGTATAAATCAAGTTCCCACTGGCCAAATAGAAAAAAGACGTAAAGATAAGTTTTTAGAAACCAACCCAAAAAAGTGCCAGGCGCAATTCTGGGCAAATCCTGAGCGTGTTGAAAATCAGATCATTTTGACTAAGGCATTCCACAAAGAGGTTGATAACTAATTTAGAACATTTTTAAAGGAAAGAAAATACACAAAGACATAAAGGAAGTATTTTTCATTGAATTTAAACGAATAAACGAGCCGTACAATGAGTTCTAGCTTGACCCTCTTCTCTCTCGAGTGTGACTGGAGTGTAAACTCGCTAAAGAATTTAAGAATAACAGAATAAACGAAGAACAAATGATAGAACTTGAGTTAAAAGCAATAAAGTACGAAACTACAAGCAAATAACAATTAAAACTTGAATCTAAGACAAAGAACAAGTTCTACAACGAAGAGAGAATGTAAATGAAGCTGAAAACAAGCTTGGAAGGGATGATTTGCAAGTGGAGGGATGACCTCCTTATATAGCACCATGGGTTGGTTGAACTCCCCACCATTTTAGGTGGAAATGGGTTGAGATTCACCTAACAAACCCTCTTGGACTTGGAGTCACGGTTATACTTTGATTCAAACACATGGGAAATGAAAATAATTCTGCAGTGGAGTGACCCGTAGTTAACAAATGTTGATTAATTTGGTTAATGAGTTTGACCGATTAATCTCGTATCGTTGAAGCTTTTGATTTGTAGGTCCATTAAGTCCTCTTTCTAGCTCACAACGGGTAAAATAAGGATCAAGTTTCTCGGAAGAATTTGAAATGTTCAAATTGCTCAAGAGATTTTATATATGTATGTTGATACATTATAATATATAGTTAATTCTAAATTAAAACTATATATTATAAGATAAATTTTTTGAATGAGATTCAAATAAAAATTAATTATGAATAGGATTCATATAAACCAAAGGTTAAAAATAATGTACATAAAATTTACATTACAACTATAGGTTAGACGAGAAAAATGCTTTAGAATATGATTCTATTTTGGTAATATATATATGTATATGTTAATTATTATTAATATTAATATAATTAATATTAAATGCTCCCCTACTTAATTGCAGGGGAGTGCGGAGGTTACAACGACGTGGGGAGGTTACATTTCTCTGTTTCATTTTTACTGTGCTGTCATTTTTTTCCCTTAAATTCAAGAACACGATCTTCACTTCCACTGTGGGATTAACGTCCCATCAATTGGTGAGAGCGGGGTTTCAGTTATGAATTTTTTGGGTCAAAATTCACACAGTTTGGTGGGTATTTTCTGCATTTTCTGAATGTGGGTTTGCGGGTTGGATGGTTTCGAATTTTGGCACTTTAGATTGTTTTCCCATTGATTCGATGTTTGTAAGTGACCGTTTTTTAGGCATTTGTTATTAAATGTTGAGTTTGTAAGTCTGTGTCGCTTGAATTTTGTTCGTGGTGGCAGATTTGGTGAAGAAATCAGTAGTTTTTCGAAGAAGATGAGCCAGACCTAAGGCTGAGCGCAGCGTCTCAACGCTATTTTTCATATTTATGGAAAATCAACACTGTTCTTCATATTTCTGGAAAATCAACGTTGGGCATCATAGCGTTGAGACGTTATCAACGTCATTGAGCAGTTGCCACTGCCAGCTAATGTAAAGGGAATCCGAAGTTTTCTCGACCATGCAGGGTTCTACCGACGGTTTATAAAGGATGTTTCTAAACTTGCTAAACCTTTGTGTTGTTTGTTAGAAAATGATAGGGTATTTGATTTTTCTGTTGACTATTTGCAAAAAACAATAAAATGGCATGATGCTCGCATACACCCCAGGAAATTCAAAGTGGGGCAGCAAGTTCTCCTTTACAATTCAAGGCTCAAGCTATTTCCTGGGAAGCTATAGGAAGCTAAAGTCTAAGTGGTCGAGACCCTTTAAAATAGTAAAAGTTTCTACCCATGGAGCTATAACGGTTAAGGAATTACAATTGGATAGAGAATTCACTGTAAACGGACAACAATTAAAGCATTACTGGGGAGAGTATGTGGCACGAGATGCTGGAGCACACCAGCTTTCCCCTGCATAAAGAGATGTCGCCTTAAAAATAAAATAAAATAAAATAAAATAAAGGAGCTATTCTTTAATTGCCACACTTTAAGACGCTCCCATATTTTTCTTTTTCACTCCGAAAATTTTAATTTTAATTTATGTTTCATTTTCTAGGAAAATCTTAATTACTTAAAGCTTGATTTGATTCTAATGGCAAGTGGTTAGATGGCTGGTAAATAATTAAATGTAAAGCAGAGAGAGAAGGAGCAGTAATGATGATAAGGTAGCTAGCGGGCACGAGGTAAATTCTTTCTATTTTAGAAACGTCGGTAAATCATATTTTTGGTTTTGGAGGTAGGTTTAAATTTGAAAATTTATGAAAGGAAAACCGTGGGAGGGGTGACTTTTAAAGTCTCTATTTAAATCCCACCGCCCCAACCAACCAACCCACGATCACCTTCCCCCTTCATCTTCCACCTTCGCCGAAACCGTCCCACCAAAAACCCTAGCTCCTCTGTCTTAAAATGCCATCGCCATCCATCCTTCGAAAACCCTAGCTCACCCGAGAAAGAAAACATGCCCCGTTACAAGCAAAAGGCAACCGCAAGAAGTTAGTGGAGTTGCCCTTGTCAGAACGCTCGTCGGAGGATCTTGACGACGCAGGCAACCAGTCGATGGCGGCAGAAGTCACCGAAACGCAAG
>NW_019104661.1:389519-408785 GCF_001995035.1 Momordica charantia
TCTATCCTCCTCTGGCCCAGCCTCCCGCACTAGAACTACCAAGCAGCTATATGAGTCCACCTCTGAATTCCTGTCCTCTAAAAAGACAAAAACCCGCAGTTGCTGCAAAGCCTCCGAAGCCCGCTGCTGCCCCGTCCTCTTCTGTGTCCAAAGGCCCCAGCGAAGGTAACACGGTAAAGACCGCTTCCTCATCTGAGAGGAAGCAGCATCATTCTGTCTCTTCAATGTAGGTAAGCAATCAACAGCTTCCACTGGGGTGCAAAAGAGCCAATGTAGTTGTTCCCTAGGATACCGCCTTCAAAAGATTCAGTACACAACCTGCAGTGGAGGCTCATGATCGTTTGCGAAAACAAGACTTTCTAGTTAGAGCCCATGCCCCCTTTTGTCCATCAAGTTATTACCAGGAACAAGTGAGACTACTTTTGCGCTCCCTCTGGACCTTTGATTCCACATCTCGTGAAGGAATTTTATGCGAACCTTCGCTTCGATAGCATTGGAAAAACAAGAGTGCAAGAAGTAGAGGTTGATTGGAGCCCTGAAGAGATCAATAAGACTCTCCACCTTTGTTCTAATTCGGAGGCGAAATTCAACAAAATGCTGGAGTAGCCCACTGAGGCTCAACTATCTCATAAGGCTCAGCTGGCTCACGTGCTTTCCATTGTGGCCCACCCTGGAGCTTCCTGAAGTATTGCCCCACAAAGAGCCAGTTCTCTCCCCACCAACTTCTTGAAGCCAGAAGCCATTGTCTGGCTTTATTTCCTCAAGTGTAGAATCATGCTTACAACACATGACTCTTCAGTGACTAAGGCGAGGGTCTGCTCCTCGCGTGTTTAATGGAGGGTGTCATCATTGACGTCGACTAGCTCATCCACTACAAAATCGCCCAGTGCGCCTCGAAAAAGTTGGGCTGACTGTTCTTCCCCAACCTCATATCTAAGATGTGTATGAAAAGCGTAGCCCCAGTGGTCAGTAATAAGGAAGCGCTAACAGAAAAGCGAATTATGGACAAGACACTCCTGGATCGCCTCATGGCTAATGACAACGTACGGTGCAACGCTATACCAATTGGGGCCATCAATGAAATGATAGCCCATCTGGCGAGAATTTCGAAGAGTTGGCAAAGCTAAAGTCTATGGTGGCGACATTAGCCGAGCAATCACGGCTCGTGATGCTAAACTCAAAAGCCTTATGGATTGTCTAGCCAAGTTGGATGTTGTAGGCTCTTCTGCTTAGCGCTGCACAATGGAAGATCTGCTGGAGCACACCTCCAGTTTGGAAGAGGCGGAGGCCCAAGAGGATAGTGGCTCTGAAGAAGAAGAGAGCAAAAGCAATTCAATATAGCCTGTGGAGCCCCTCTCTTCATCTTCATCTCTCTGGAACCGGAAACCCAACCAATCAACATCCAATCAATCTTTTCAATTCTGCATTTACTTTCTCGCAAATTTAATTTCTGTCATTTTATGTGCTTTTGCTTTTACTGTATAGTATGCAGTCATCTATTTTCTTTTGTTTTTGTTTTTGCTAGGAGCATTTGTTGTCATCATGTTGCTCTCCCCAAATTATATTTTGAGTGCTTAAGTGAATTGAAATGTGATTGTTCTTGCATATGCTGTCTGTGCATCTTGTTCTTGCCCTGCTTTCTTAAGTAAAAATACTGCCAGTAGATGCTTAGTCTTGATTATAGTTTTGTGCTAGCGCATCCGCTTGCGGGTAGCAACAACTTTTGTTCTGCCCTAGCTTAGGTTCCAATACGAATGCCCCAACAGCATCCTGTGAGTATAATTCCAAAACAGAGACCTTTTAGTTGAGAGGCTTCAATAACTTACCTATTCATGCGAATCACTACCTTAGTATCACCACAGAGTCAATCCTTCTATTTCACACCCTTTTTGATGTCCCTTTACACAATCTACACCTGACTTGCGAAAAATTCCCCTTCTATAACTCTATTTTTCTTAGATCTAAGTTTGGAGGTATGTGGGAGCATCATATATCTTGCTGTTAGTCGCATTACGGACAATGCTACATCTAAGTTTGGGGGTGTACGCGCTTCCTGTGTTTTGATAGGATAAACTTGCATTGTATAACTGTGAATCTTTCTAGTTTTGTAATTCAGCCAATTCAAAAAATAAAAAAATTAATAAAAATTAATAAATAATTTATTTAAGAGGCTGTAGGGCTAGGAAAGGCTAGTAGCCCACAGTTGAAAAGCTAGAATGGTAATAAAAGGGTAGTGGTGTAAGCGAGTGAAAGGGAGTTGAGAAGCATATCCCTAAGTGAGTTGAAATTTTTGAAAAGGAAAGCTGGATGATGCTAGAGTCATAGGAAAAAGCCTTTGCTAGAGCTGAAGCAAGGATTTAACTACTCTCTTGTAGGTGTTCTTATGCTATAGCGAATATTGGCAGTAGGTGTGAAAGCAGAAAGCAGTACTTGATGCACGATGTGTGTTCATTAGATGCAAGTTTCGGGGTGTGATAACTCTCAGATAGAGAGTGTTTAACAGGCTATTTGAGGCATTTATTGAGCGAAAATGTGAGGGTCCCTAGCAATAAACGTAAGAAAAAGGGAGAATATATCGAGTGGGTCCTAAACTCTTGCAATTTCTAAATCTCTTTGATTTTTATGATTAAATGCTAAATAGTTGATAATTTTTGCAGAGGTAGCTGAATTCAGATAAGAATGAGAGGTGTGCTGCCTAGTTCACGAAAGATATGATAAGTATGGAAAAGAAGCACTAGTCAGCAGCCTGCAGCTTGTCTGGATGCTCCAAAGCGTATAATAGCACAATAACTCTTTGAGCTAGAAATGTTACCGTGTCCGTACAACATCCAAGGGGTGCCCTAATTTTAAAGGGCCCTGTATTTAAGGAAATGAGGCCCCAATGGACAAAAAGAGAGATTCTCAACCCTTTTGGAGTTAGCATCAATTTGAGGAAAACATTCTCTCGTTCACAGAGAGGAATTTTATCGAAGAAGGAGCTGAAGGATACCTGTCGTGCTTTTGGGTTACACTGTACACCCGAGGAAGCTTCTTATTCTCTATAATCACCTTTGACAATGATCTCGTCTTCACTCTTTGTTATTTTCTTTTGCCATTTTATTATGAACTAACCTTCACCTTCGGGGAGGGAATTATCTTAACACTTGCTGTTTTATTCGTTGTTTGTCTTGTTCAACTTCAATGACTATTTAACGTAAGTGCGCATAATTTTTTCATCTCATTAAGCTTGTGTGGCCTACCTGATTAGCGTGTTATCTTGCTTGAGGCTCGGAAGAGTCCTTCTTGAGTAGCTTAGCTTCCTTTAACTGTATTAGTTTTCGTTGAAATAGGAGGGTGGATACCTAAGGGTGGGGTTTACCATACAGTGCCTATAAATTATTTGTCCTCCATGTTTTAGCTACGGTGGGAATCAGGCTAAAATATATCTAAGGTATCTTGGGAAAGAGCCGTGAGGATTTGGGCAACAAGAGTTAGAATTGTTGAGCGGTGGTTTTCTTTCGAATAAATGAGCAGGAAGTGGGAATCCCCCTCCCCGATTTACTTATCAATCGTTTTTCCCACATATTTCTCAACTTTCCTTATCGGATGCTTTTGGGTGTGTTGAGAACTCTCTCAGTCGGGTTCTCACTGTTTGTTTAATTCCATTTAGTTATAGAAACTTATTCAATAGAACATTTATTATTTCCTTTTTCTCTTTGGGTGATTTAATATTACCAGTTCCGTTTTTAATCTATAATTCCTGTGGAAACGACCTTGTTTTTATACTACAACAGATTATTTGGTGTATACTTGCACCAATTTTCTCATAGTTGTGAGGAAGCGAACGACCTGCAATTCAAGCGAACAATTTTGAGATCAAGGCGGCCACACTTCAGATGATCCAGACTTTAGTACAATTTTGTGGATTAACCAGTGAAGATTATAATGCTCACATCACTAATGTTTTGGAGATTTATGACACATTCAAATATAATGGAGTGACAGATGATGTTATCGAACAAAGACTTTTTCCGTTCTCTCTTAAGCATCAAGCTAAGCAATGGTTGAAGTCTCTGCCTACAGATTCAATTCAGACATAGAATGATTTGGCTCAGGAAATCCTTGCCAAGTTCTTTCCACCTACCAAGTCGACTAAGATTCGAGTTGAGATTAACAATTTTGCTCAATTTGAAGGAGAGACGTTGTATGAAGCATGGGAAAGATACAAGGAGCTCCTAAGAAAGTGCCCCCATCATGGATTTCCTAAATAGATGCAAGTGCAGAATTTTTATAATAGGTTTGATGATGGAATAAGAACTACAATTGATGCAGTATCTGGAGGGGCTTTCATGGGTAAAACTGAAAGTGGAGCATATGATTTGTTGGAGGAAATGACATTCAACTACCAGTGGCATAGTGAGAGGTCAGCTCAGAAAAGGCCGATGGGAGTAAATGAGGTGGATGCTATTGCTGCATTGACCGTGCAGGTTGCTTCGCTTACCAAGCAACTTCAATCAAGTCAGTCTGCGGTAAATACTATTCAAACACCACATTATTTTGTGAGTATTGTCATGGTAACCATCGTAGTGAAGATTGTCAAGTGGAGAACTCATTTATGCAAGTTCAACATGAGCAAGTTCAGTTTCTTGGGAATTTTAATCGCTAGCCAAATAACCCCTATTCCAACACCTATAATCTAGGTTGGCACAATCATCCTAACTTCTCATGGAGGCAACATCAGAGGTAGATTCCTACTCCACCACTCGGACTTCAACAACCATAGAAGAAATCTAACCTTGAAGAGGCAATGATACAGTTGGCAAACAATTCAACTCAGTTCATGGTCGAAACAAAGACCAACTTTCAAACTCAAGAGCCTCTATTCGTAATTTAAAGGTACAAGTTGGTCAGCTTGCCAACATGATGGTGATAGGCTTCCAGGTAATTTGCCGAGGACAACAGAAGTCAATCCAGTGCAACACTGTAAGGCAATTACCTTGTGGAGTGGTAAGGAGTTGGTTGAACCAGAACAAAATAAAAAGCCTACAAAAGAAGTTCAACAAACAGAGATTATACCAAAATCATCCATTAAGATAGTTGAGGACATTACGACACCACATTTAGCCAGTTCGTTAGCCATTCCATTTCCTCAACGCTTCTAGAAAAACAAAAAGGATAATCAGTTCAGTAAGTCTATTGACATTTTTAAGAAACTACATATTAACATTCCTTTTGTATATGTCCTCACACCAATGCCAAGTATATGAAATTCATGAAGGACATCTTGAAGAAGAAAAGAAAGTTGGAGGATTATGAACTGATCCCGCTCACAGAGGAGTGTAGTGCCATACTACGGAGGAACTTCCGCCCAAACTGAAAGATCCATGGAGTTTTTCTATTCCTTGTTCAATTGGTGATGTTGTCTTTGCAAATGCTTTATGTGACTTAGGAGCCAATATTAACTTAATGCCTTTATCTGTTTTCAAAATGTTGGGACTTGGATAGGTGAAGCCGACCACAGTTTCATTGCAGCTCGCTGATAGATTAATAAATTACCTGATAAGACTTGATTTAAGGCTAAAAAGGGTAGGTTCACATGCTTAGTTGACTGTTATTTGGGATGAAAAAAGTATGTTCATGCATGTAATTTAGGGAAAATTTGCATAATTTGTGATTAGGGACTTTGGAATTCAGTTATAGGTAAATGAAGGCTAATTTGTGTAAATATGCTTATTTTGTAAGGAAAAGTGAAGATTTATGATCACAATGCGTCAGGCACATCGCATGCCCAAAATTTCCAGCTTACTAGAGGAATGCACCAGCCAAATTGCTTTGAAAGTTCCAGCTTCACAATGCTTCAACCACATTCGATGTCTAGATTGTCAAAACGGGAATAACAACTTTTGACCAAATTATTGGTCCAAGATTCGGTTTTACTCCTAACATCTTTACAACAAGTGGTTGTCAACTTCCCTTGAATTTCTCAAATCCTTGTTACTTCCATGTCCTATAAAAGGAGCCTCCAAGCATCAATTCTACACATCTCATTTTTCCATACTTTTGTTTTCCTTTCTACTTTAGTTTTGTAGTTTTTATTTAAGTTTTGTTTCCAATTATTTTTCTACAATTACTCTTGTTTATTTTATTGCAATTCAATTTGTTCCATTTTGTACTTTCTTTCCAATTCTAATTAAAATGCTTTCTTTTGTTATATTCTCTTGTGTTTTAATTTCTTTCAATTCCATGAGTAGGTAAATTGTTTCTTCAACCCTCCTACAAGTTTAGTTCATCTATTTAAATTACATCTATCAGTGAGCATGGCGTATTACGCTCTCTTTTGCTTATCTTGATTGATCTAATTTATCCAGTTGATTTTCTTGTTGGCAACTTGTTTAAATCACATTAGTTTGAATTTAATTCTAAAAAGGTTAGAGTCAAACGGATCTCATCAAGGTAAAACGGGAAGTTACTTAGAAATAAGAACTAAAACAAGATCCTAGATATAGGCTCTCTTACCCGTTAAACGTAAGTTGGAACTTGATTTATTTAGAATTCTAGAGTTGCATAGACATATGTAAACACTAGCCTAAGCTTCTAAACAAACCAAAAGCGATATGGAATAGGAGTTGAACCAGTTTGCATAAATTTAGTTTAATTACGGGCACATTTGATAGGTGTAATTTATCTTTTAGAACTAAATCTTAGTAAGGTGGTTGGTCTTTTAATTTCTGTGTTTCTAATTCGTGTTCCCAACAATTCCACCAATTTTTATTCCCAAACTTGATTGCTCATTCAAGCAGTTTACAAAAATCAATTTTAAAAGACAACTAGTCCCTGTGGAGATGAACTTGGAATATTTCCATATTATTACTTGTAACAGAGTGCACTTGCACTTATCCTCTAGCTATTAAGCAGAGGCGCAACAAGTTTTTGGCGCCATTGCCGGGGACTTTATTTTTATATTAATTTATTCTTTGTGAATTGTTTTTGTGTGCAATCACTCCCGTTTCTGTTCTGAAAATATCCTCCTATCTAACCTCAAAGTGAGCATTAGTGCATGAGCACAAATCCGCACTTGCTACCATACGATCCTAAGATCGAGAAAAAAAACTTGCAAGAGGTTAAAGCGTGAACAGAGACTTAAAAAAAACTGAAAAAGAGAAGGAAATGAAAAGTAGGAGAGGTTACTCGTATTGAGCCAATAGCTAGCAGAAGTGATTGAAATGGATCCTCAATTTTTCTACCAATGGGAAGTAGCTCGTTCATAGTTCCTGTTAATCAATTTTTTTGTTCATATTGTGGTGATAATTGTCATTCATTTGAATATTGTCCATCTAATCCTACATCTCTTTATTATCCAGATCCACCAAGGATTCAACAAAAGTTCACTCCTTATTCAAATTCCTACCACCAAGATTGGAGGGATCATTCGAATTTCTTGTGGGGAGAGCAACAACTTGAAAGTAGCTATCCATATGATGAAAGTAGCTATCCATATGAGCATGCATTCCCACAAGAATTTCCGATACAATCTCAGCAGGAGTACGATCAACCATGGGATCTAAAGCAAATACAATGGTAATGTCTTGCCTTGAAGAGATGATGATAGATCTTATGGCGAGAAATAAGGCAACAGTACGCAACAACATGATAGATTTTATGCCGCGAAATGATGCAGCAGTACGCAACCTGCAGATCCGAATAGATCAATTAGCTGCTGAGCTGAGGAATAGTCCACCAACAGCTTGTCCTAATGACGTGGGAACCCCAAAGCAAAAAGGGGAACAACAAAGTGAGGCAATGAGCGTATGGAGCAAGCTCGAACATGACGAAGTAGAGCTTCTAGTGGACAATGATGACCCACCATCCTCTAATGTGATGAACGAGGTAGGAAATTATAAGGAAGTTGAACAAGAGCAACCAGTAGAGGTAATTAAGCATAAGGTTGCAAAGGACCTAAACCCATCACCTCTCAATCTTGGACCACTTTTTCCTTTCCCTCGACATTCTTTAGATACAAATCAAGATATAAAGAAGGGAGAGCTGACCACACATTTCAAGGATAAAGTGGAGGAAGAAATAGGAGAAGATGAGGTAGGTTCAGATGAAGAATTTTATGCAGAAGCAACAACCAAAATTCTAATTTTAAAAAACAAATGCATAAAAGTAAGTTACCTCCCTATCGAGCTGGACCTTCAAGCATATTGTGATTTGAAGAAGAGAAACTGCGACATGGCAGTAGAAGAAGAGAAGTCGAATGAGCTTGATTGGAGGGGCACTCTTTTGTGAATTATTTTATTTTTAGTTTTGAAGTTTATTTTAATTCAAAAAAATAACTCATTGATTTTTGTTTGTTTTTCCTGTACAGAGCAAGAACCTTGACATGGTTAATTAACTTAAAGCAGGAAGTATTTTTTTTCTTTTCTAAAATAAAATGTTTTCTAAAAAAAATTTGTTAAATAATTCTGTCATTTTGAAAACAAAAGTTATTAGCAACTTCTTAACGAAGATTGATATAAAGTTGGGAGAGCTGAAACTACGAGTTCAAAACGAGTCAGTCATTTTAAAGTCTTCAAAGATCTCGACCGTTATTATAACCCCACGAGTTGCTCTTGCATCATAGGGGCGAGATCACCATCATCACCATCTTCTTCGACGTTATATGCATCATACGACTGCTTTAAACCACCATGAAAAGGAGAAGAAAAGTCAGGCTAAGGACTATAAATCAAGCGCTATTGGGAGGAAACCCAAATGTTTCTTTTGTAGCTTTTATTTATGTTTTCTTTTATTTTAATTTTAATTTTTTAGTTTTATTTCATTCTTGTTATGGTTGACCTTTTACTACAGAAATATGTGTCGGTAAGCCTGTTTGACTACGATTTTGACCCCTTTCCAATCATTATTTACAAAAAACTATCACATATTCTTAAAGTAGAACATGCATAGAACATTTCTGCATAAAAGTCAAACATGGTACTTTAGGAAAAATATGAGAAAAATGCGGTCAAAGTTGGAAGAAAATAACAGTATTCTGTTTTGCAGGAATTGCGCCTGGCGCCAATTTTGGAGTCCAAATTGGCAAAACGTGCATTTTGATTAATGAAGGGCAAGAAGGATATTTCCTATATGTTTGAATCAAAGTTATAACCGTGAGTCTAATTCAAATGGAGTGGTTAGGTGTATCTCAATTCATTTCCACCTAAAAAGGTGGGAAGTTCAACAACTACAAGGGCCTATATAAGAAAGCCATCCCTCCAGCAGTAAATCATCTCTTCTAAGCTTGTTTTCAGCTTCATTTACTTTCTCTTTTGTTGTAGAACTCGTTTTTAGGTTTTAGTTTCAAGTTTTAGTTGTTATGTCCTTGTATTTTCATACTTTTGCTTACCGTATTGCTTTTAATTTAAGTTCTACCTTTTGTTGTGCATTTATTTTGTTCTTTTTAAATTCTTTAGCGAGTTTACTCTCCCCTCACGCTCAAGAGAGAAGAGGGTCAAGCTAGAACTCATTGTACGACTCGTTTATTCGTTTAAATTCAATGAAAAATACTTCCTTTTTATGTTTTCGTGCATTTTCTTTCCTTTAAAAATGTTCTAAATTAGTTATCAACCTTTTTGTGAAATGCCTTAGTCAAAATTATTTGATTTTCAACACGTTTGGGATTTGCCCATAATTACGCCTGACACTTTTTTAGGTTGGTTTGTAAAAACCTCTCTTTACGTCTTTTTTTCATTTGGCCAGTGGGAACTTGATTTATACACTAAAGTCCAACCCTGAGAAGGGTGAGTTAGGTAAATTAATAGGAAACCAATATAGGACGTGACTTAGACATAAGCGTATAAAATATGGTCTTAGACATAGGCCTTCTGACCCATAAAACAAATGAGTTGATAAATATTCCCTAGGATTGTAATCACACATAGACATATGATTGTAGGTTACCCTAGCCTCTGCAGCAAACAAAAGCGGTAGTGAAAGAGTAGAACTCAGTTTTACAAGAAAAGCTATAATTGCCCCTGGTACATTTTCCCAATAAAGTGTGTTTTCCATGTTTTGTATCAAAACTAAGGTAAGAAGCAAAGATGTTGAGTTTTATTAAATTACTTGTTAGTTAAAAGCCCAAACAACATTATTTCATCACATTTTCTTTCCTAAATCACAATTGCATATTCAAACCATTTCACGACATTACTTAATTTTGAAAAGCAACAAGTCCTTGAGAATTCAACCTTGGATTACTTTCGAGTATTACTTGTGACCGTGTGTGCTTGCACTAATCTCTAATCTTTTTAAAGGTAGAGAAAGTCCCAACAATTCTTACTTTACTTTTTGAAAGTAGGAAAGAGAGCAAGGTGAAAAAAAAAAGAAAAGAAAAAAAAGAAGATGTCATTAGAGTTATTGGTTTTTTAAAGTCGTGCCACCCCGTGAAGTCTTAGTATCCCCTATCCTATTTTTATTTGATTATTTGGTTGTCCTTTATGCATTTTCATACATTGGAAACAATCCATGCTTTAAGTTTAGGGGTGTTGTGGTTCCTTGTTGTGTTTTGGTAGACAATGATAGCTGGAGTTAGTGATTACAGTTTTTGCTCTTACAAAGTAAATGTTAAACTAGTTTCAAGCATGTTGAACTTATTGACTGTGTAGTTGGTTTGACTTTATTTTTGGCCCTTTTGTAATCTTATTAATCACACAATTCTGAGTACCTTGTTTTTCTCGTTGCTTAAAGGTTGCGCTTAGCTAATTTTATCATTCATGAAAAGCATGTTGGATCTTTATTAGTTAACCATTCGGGTTTGTCTCGTTAGTACCTCATGTCTATTATGATAATTAAGGAATTGAGAACTTTAGCATTTGTTATTCGCATAAGAGAGTTATTCTAGTGTTTATTTGGGTGGTTTTATGCAAAGAAATGTCAAAGTGTGTCAGTTTTAGCTCGTAATTAGCCTAGAAAAGGTTAGAAAATGGAATCCGAGCTAAAAGTCCTAAGTTTTGAGTGCTTAAGGTAAAAATTGCACTAAATGCTCTTATTTCTGGTGTAAATGAATAGGTTTAGAGGAAGAAGACTAAACATAAAGAGAGTGCTAATCCAAAGAAGAGTGAGGAAGGCATTTTCAAGACAGAATAGATAAAAGTTGGACCGAAGTAGAGTTGGAGCATAGATTCATTGCGCAGTAACAACCCAGACACCGGATTTACCGTGTCAGTACAAATTTCAGCTGGGTGCCCTAATAACAGACCCAATATAAAAGGGACATTTAACCCTAGCCGCCAGACATAGATCCCAATAGAAGCACGTTTTTTAGAGCTGAAACAACAAGGATGAGGATTCTCTCCATTTTCGGGGGCAGAAAGCTGACGACAGAAGGGATATTCCACTGCTGTATCAAGCTATCATCTTCTTTTTCTTTGGCTTTTCTGCTATTTCCTTAAGATGAGTTGTCTTCTTCTTTTACCCATTGTATTTTCTTCTTTAACCATGAGCTAGATCCCCTTTCGGAGGAGATTCATATGTTGTAACTGATATGAAACTAAACCTCTAGCTGCGATATTCGTTTTTTAATGGAGTTGTTTATTTTTCATATATCCTATTGAACATTGTTGGCCGCTTTGTTCTGTATGCTAGCTTCTATATTGACCCGGTAGGGCTTATAGTTTGTCGACTTGCCTCATTTGTGATTAGTACTTTTCTATAGTATTTTGTGAATTCTATAGGGCTTACAGTTTGTCGACTTGCCTCAGTTTGTCGGCTTACAGTTTGTCTACTATATAACTATCAATCTTTCTAATCCTATAATTCAGCCTTAAAAAAATAATAATAAAAAGAAAGAAGCAAACACAAAGAAAAAATATGCATGGATTACGAAGGGCAAGTAGCCTATAGTTGAAGAAGCCCAAGCTAGTAATAAAAGAGCTAGAGATTTTAGGCAAGTGAAAGAGAGCTTCAAATGAGTCCCTGGGTGATGCGGGTTTGTGCAAAAGAAAGTAGAGAAAAGCTGAAGCAAAAACAAAATAGCCTTCCCTAGAATGAGAGCAAAATTTGAACTACTCTCTTTTAAAGTCCTAGAAGAAGCAGTCTATAAGGGTTGTCTGTGTCCTAGTTTGGTGCATGTTCATGGGATGTAGAGTATTCTCTCTTTTGATGAAATTGTACAAGTTCTGCTTATTTCCCCTGTTTTGGTTAAACTATGCAGGAGATGGAGCTGAAGAAATGGAGTGGTTGAAGTGTAGCTGAATCAAAGGAAAATTGCAGGAGAGTCCTTGTGCCAGAGCATGCGAGGCTAGAGAAATATTATGCGACATCGAGTGGTCGCAGGGCAGTAACTTCCCTATGAGGGAATTTTAACTGCACCCGTACAGAAATAATTTGTTGTCCTAAAATTGAGGTTCGATATAAAAGGTAAAGGTTGTCCTAACCAATAGAACAAATCCCAAGAAAGGAATTATTTCTTATCTGATGCTGAAGGCAAGCAAGCAGGACCCCCTATTTCGGAGAGAGTTGACGATAGACACTGGAGCTGCCAGTTTTCGCATTTGGCTGGCGGTCTCTCTGGGCATAACAATATTCTTTCACAAAATTGGTTCCCTTTTTTATCTACCCATTGTATTTCTCCACTCCTTCATGAACTAAACCTAATTTTTGCGGGATATTATGTGTTGTAGTTTGCGACAGGGACCTCTAGTGTGATTTACTTTGCTAATAAATAGAGTTGTGATTATATTTCCATCTTACTGATATTTTCTGGCCACAGTTATCAATTTGCTTGCTCTTGTATGACTCGGAAGGATATATTGGTAGCGTTTTTTGCTCTCTTTGTGGTTAGACTACTATTTTCTAGTAGATTTGTGGATGGTTAGGAATAAGGTCCCCTAACAATGCTTAGAAATTGTTCTACATGCATGAGTATTTAGCAACGGAAGTTGTAGATATTCTTTTCTAGGTGTCTCTGAAGGGAACCATGTCGATTTGAGCATCAGCAATATTTTTATGCTAGAGCATCGTCAGTTAGTAATTGAAAGCATGTAGGGATCTTCCCCATCTTAACCCTAAATTTGTTTCCCCTTTTTCGCTTGTTGTGCTAAAGCATTTTTTTGCTTCAACATCTGTTTATGCATTGTCTCTCTCTTGAAGTCGTTTTTGCAATTATATTTTAACTTTGTTTGGAGTTAGCGATACAACACTTGATATTATTTTCTTTTGCATTTTTTGTATTCTTAAGCACATACTTAAAGTTTAACAGATTGTCCATGTGAATTTCGACCTTTTTTTACTACAATTGACGAATATAGTGTACACTTGCGCTTGCATTCACGTCGGTTGTGGGAATCGCAACAGTAAATAAAGGAATACTCAGAGGGAACGAGAGAGAGCAAAGGAGGGTGGAAAACAGAAGTCCATGAGCCTAGAGCTAAGATTTAAACCCTCCCAAGAGTCACTCTAAATCCCACCGGCTACGAAAAATCATAACCGCCACTAGCCATCGCTCGATTTAACGTCAGAAAGCCGTGATTGCCAGTGAAATGATTGAGGGCACGAATCCCCAAATCAATGTGATGATACGACCGAACGGTCTCCATGATGTTTCCAACCTGATGCATGGGTCCCACTAGAGATAAAAATAAGATTGCCCAAGCATGTGCCCCCAACTCGACGTACTTGCACGCCCACGTGTGCCAATGCTTTCAGATCCGATATACTCGGTTGAGTCCAACCAAATCCAAAAGATGGTTAACTGTTAAGGGAAGAATCTTAGCAGGTGATGTGTCGAGAGCGAGAGGGAGACAGTTGGACGAGTGACCATAGGTGGTTGGAAATGTACGCAAGAACTCCAATGGGTGTTGCCTTGCAAGAACAGTACGGGCACGCACTGTAGCCTGCAGGCTGCGGCCTGTCAAGGGGGACAGACTGGCAGGTCGCAATTCCACCATCACGCATCAGAGATGTCTACCCCTACCTGTCAGAACCCCGTATAGATAGAGGATGCCTCTAAGCCCTCGATCACCGTCCTTCCTGGTCGACGGTGAATGCCTATAAAAGTGGAGGACCTCCACCACCGCCAAGTAAGTAAAAAACATGTCACTAAATTTATAAGGTGTTCACTCCTACTTTGAGTCTTTTTGGTTGCACACACATCGGTGTCGAATCTTGTGATTGCAAGCGCATTTGTTCCATAATGATACCTCATTTTGAGGGACACATGGACCTCTCCAGAACTTACCATCCATAAATGTTTATAGCGTATAGTAATTAGTAAAAAATTATGTTGTTAACAAAAGCGAGAGAAGTAAGGATATCACATGGAAGAAGAACGTCTGTATTTTTCTAATCCCTCTATCTTTTGTTTGGTTGCAAAGAAAATGGCGGCGAAGGGAACAAAACAAGTCAACGTGAAGTTTAGGTTATATGTTTTGTTTCTTACCCTAAATAGTTGATTACGTAGAAGAACTCCAATTTCTAATTTAATTTTTATTTTCTTCTGTGTAGCTTATTCTACCTCTAATTTATGTCTTTAACCAACTTGAACATTAATCAACTTCTTAAGGTATATATTATCGATCAAAATATCAAATATTTGAATCCACAAACTCACATGTTACACTACAACAAAGGAAAAATGAAAAAAAAAAAAGCTAATTTCTTCAATATTTTATGAAAACGAGAAGATATTAGCAACTTCACCTTTTTGCCTCTTGCAGTGTGAATGAAAGAGACACACTAGCACAAGTTCCTCGTGCCAAAAGCTGGATTTATCCTTAAACAACAATACTTCTGTATGGCTAAAATGTGTCTGTTAAGGATTCGAATTACTTTTAGGTAGTTCGATTCCACAATTAGTTCTCTTGTAGGTACATCTTTCACTAATCTCAGGTTCTTCACGTATCGTCGTGGCCTCTATAACCTTAATTGGTCATTTCCTTTAAATAAATTGGCAGCCCACTATAATTAGCTTTCCATTCAAATATGAAATTGACCATTCAATGCCTCCTCAGTTTTGGGCATCGTTTCAACTAGTGTCGGAATTAAGCTTTAGTGTGAGACTAATGTGATAACCACTATATGATACCAACTTATTTATCTAATGGACTAATATTTTATATGAAAACATTACTTTAGTCAATATCACCTTTTTTATTTATTAGAGTATTAGTGGTTTTCCACAACTAATGGTATGTTGGATCAAAAAAATGACCTACTCCACGAAGCTCGATCTTGGATGAGGCTGACGAAGAGGGAACCTATACTCGGAGAGTAAAAAACTTCGACACTCAAGTTAGACTAGGTTTGATACATACTTAGTGTGAGAATATAGTTTTGCGTACCTGGAAAATGTGGTGGGACTATATATTTATAGAGGTCGAGCTTCCAACGGCGATTGAGTAGCAGTTACGATGGTACCGTAAATCACGACACGTTGTTGGAAAGACAGTTGAGTGATCTTGTGATATAGCTCATGTTTGGCTGAGCAATAAATTAAGGTCGAGATACTTCGTGGCTTAGCTATCTTTTAAGGCCGAGGTATTCTGTCGACGACCTATCTTTTAAGGTGAAGGTATTGCTCTCGGAGAATGGATCTGAGGCTTCATAACTCAACTTCTGGTTAAATCTTCTTATTAGTCCACATATCACATCATTTTCTATCACCTAACAGTGGCCCCACTTCCGAGTTGAGTTGGAACGAAGTCGGCTCGGAAGTTCTAGTGTGATGGCTTTCCTTCAGGTTTGACTCAAGGTCATATGTAACTCTAAGCGTCCTGAGGTGAGATCTCTCATGATACCTCGTCCTTTAGGCGTACATGAACTCTCTCCAGATAGTTTCGAAAATGGTCGAGCTAAGTCCAATTCTCCTTACTCTATTGGACAATCGTTGGGCTAAGGTAAGCTCTCCCGACCCTTTTTTAAAAACCATCGAGAGAGGTTTTATTATAAACACATTTTAAATAATACATTGCCAGAGATTTTCAAAAACCGTCGGGAAGATTTCAGTTGACGTTTTCTACACAATGTTAGGAGAAATAAGACATCACCAAACTTTGTTTAGAAACCATCAAGAATGGTCTTATTTCTACCAAATTTCTTGTCCGTTGGGGTACATTACTTTGACCAACGATTGTTCTGCATCAGCAAAAATACAATTAAGAAAGCCATAAATTCTTGTAGTGTTATATTAGGTTGGGGTAAGCTTTATTGTGATAGCGCATCCTTTAGGCTTATGTGAGCTTTCTTCATGGAGCTCACATGTAGGTCGAGGTTATTACCATAGCACTCTTTGTGTACTGGGAGCTTTGTATGCAAACATATAAAATGATGTTTTCATTACGAGCACCAAGTTCACAATTGAGTTCATTTTTATTTTTATATTCGATTCAACAACTTTGAAATAATTATTGAAGATTATTTTAACATTTGAAAAGGATTTTATTATGGGCTAAATAAATGAGACTCGGCAAAAGGATAAGAAGACGAACTTGGACCGAATATAAAAAGGCCCAACTACACGAGTCGACCGAGCAGAGGACGAGAGACCTAGATAAGCCGGCCTACCAGGGCTCGACTCCGACCCCTGCTCAGTGCCAAGCAATTCTCGGCTATGGGCCGAGAACTCCTATCAGTTCTCTCCGGCCATTTTACATAGCCCAACCCAAATGGGCCACAGATTCGACACCTTGATCGACCAAGAGTGGGGCAAGCCCAGTAAAGAAGATCTCCACAAAGATATCGAGATAAATCCCTATAAATAAGATAAGAGACCAAACCCTAGAGGTATGCTCACAATACCCTACACTTTATACTCAACTACTCCGATCTTAACTTAAGCATCGGAGTCCATCTGGCTAGAGCCACACTGGTCTTAGTTGATCTATTTATTCTGTTTTGCAGGTCTCGTTGATCCCTTTATTCTAGAAGATTGGTGCAAATTTGGCAGAATCCCAGGAGGTTAAATTCCTGCATAAACAATTGGCGTTGTTCGTTGGGACGACTAAGATCTAGAAGTCCAGACGATTGACAACGAATTGATCGAGAACTGTTGTAATCTGAGGTGATCTCAAGAGAAACAAATTGACATGGTTTCTGGAGGCAGACCACAACTTTCTAAAGTAAAGCGAATCAATAAGTTTTTAGGCAGGACTCAGAACAAACGAGGCAACAAGTTCTAGGACAGATCCTAGAAGAGAAAAGCCCACCCATCTGAAGAGAAGGACGAACCGAGAGCAGGTCTTACCGAAGAAATTCCAAATGAGACGAAACCGCAAGTCTTAGGGCAAAAAGAACAATATGCCCAGAGCCTTAATCAAATCATCGAGAGTGAGCGAGAAGGCCTTGGTTGTGAAGTGGGAAGTCACGCCAATAGGCCTACATCTCTAATGGGCGACCACTTAACCGCCAAAGCGATGATAACGTCTCATGCCGTGAGATTAGATCATGCAACTAGTGTTGTGCTCCCGACAAATAACGACTCAGTTGATAACAATGAAAAGGCCGACCCGAGCCCTTTTCATCGCATGGAGTCACCCACCTCAGATAGAGAGGAAAGCCTGTCGAAGAATTACAATCGATCCCTCTAACGTTCAAAGAGCGACAAATCAATATTGGAACAAATTTGGGGGCTGAGGAAAGAGCTAGTCTCACTAAATTTCTCAGAAGGCAATACCCTCCACATATCATCAAGTTATAAAATTTCCGACACCAAGAGGAATAGATGAAGTCAAGGGGGAGCAACGAGTATCACAAGAATGTTATTATACTTCATTGAGAGGCAATTAGGGAAACTGATAAAACCCACGCCTGAGGACAACATTAAATTTTTGTGTTTTGTGTTCTACTTTAGATAGGCCTATATCTTGTTATCGCATGTTTGATATGATAGGTTGTTTTTACTATTTACCTTATGATGATTGCATATTTGCGTTAGGATAGGGTAGGTTTTACATTCCCGAGAAATATTTGTTTTGTTTCCTTTTCTATTAGGTCATAGTACTTTTTGTTGATTATCCTTTTTACTTGAGCACTTATTTTTATTCTAAATATAAACTCCTCAAGTAGGGGGCTTAGGTGATACAATCAAAATAGAAGCTGGGCAAGAAACTCGAACCGGGCCAAACCATGAGCAGGCCAACGAGCTGAGAGCCACTCGGTGAGATCAGGAAAATCGAATGGCCAGCAAATGAGCCCAGCAAGGATAAAACATAAAGCAAGGCCAATAAGCCAAGCTAGGCAACGAAACTCACGGGTATAAAACCTCGATGAGGAATGAGTTATAAACCTATGAGTGTTGAAGGCGAGCAAACCAACCTAGCTAAGGTTAGAGCCCAAGGCCAATAAAAACTAACGGTAGATGAAACCAGATAGTAGTGCTAGGGAGACTCAATTTAAGGTTTCAACATAAAGTTAATAAACTGGAAAGTTAATCTCGACAGTGGAACAGTGATAAGGAAAAAAGATGAAATCCAAGGCATCAAACGTAACTAGATCTAAGGGAACATGGAATCGACATAACAGACGTCACTTCTACTCATTATTGTCATCATTCATATCATCAGGAGCATCACATTCAGCCCTGAAGCGCTCCTACAGGAATGAATAATCCACCCAGGATATTCATTAGAAAGCTATCGAAGTGACAATGAAACACCATACTCCATGGCAGCATTCTACAGGTTGACATATTCAGCGGTCTTCTTAAACTCTGGCAGAGCCAAGCACGCTTAACTTTGGAGTTCTTACGATTGAGCCACCGAAAAGGAAGGTGCACCTTGTTGGTATAGGTAGTGACTATCAATTCTTTTTAACCCTTTATTGACCATTCTTCAATAATCTCAGGATCCCTCTCATTCGGATGTGGTATCGGTTCATTCATGTACCCCTCCTCTCGGGTGTCACATGGATAAATGGCAAGGGTCGATACGATTCGAGGAGTTAGACTTTGAGGACTAACATAGTGTGATAGGTTAGGAGTTGCTTGGAGGCCAAGGACCAATACGTTGAGTAGTAGTTGAGGCCTTGGGGATAAATGTTAAGGTCCAACACCGAGCACCGTAGAGAAGTGTCGATGCTTTAGCTACGCGAGGTCAGGGGTCGGTACGACTCGAAGGAGTAAGTCTTGGAGGAATCAAGAAAGAGCACTAGTGAGTTAAGATGTGAGATTGAGTTTGACATGTATGGTATATTTTTAGTTAAACTTATACATAAACTACTTCTTGAAATATGTTTCTTTCATTTAAGGCTCGAGATTAATGATAAGCATGATGTGTTGATTCTTTGATAAGCATGACACGTTGTATCCTTGAT
>NW_019104661.1:410560-420624 GCF_001995035.1 Momordica charantia
AAACTTTGCACCAAAATCTTCACTAACCATAAACTATCCACTACACAAAATTAACTTTCTCGAATAACAGCGACGCAAAGGCTAATTCAAGTTCAACTTGAAAAAATGTATTATCCTGATAAATAACTTCAATAGATCACATCATCAAAGTTCAAGTAATATCTTGCTATTAATGAATAATATAATAAGTTAAAACTCATATCTTCTATTTTATAAAATTAACAAAATTCAAATAAGTGGCATGTTCACATGCCTATTTTAAAAGGAAAAAAAAATGTTTAATTGTCCAAATATGTCAAATAAGAACGGTTCAACGATACGTCAATTTTCTATTAACAAAATTCAACGTATGTTTCTATAGAAGTACGTGTTGAAAATTTCTATATACAAAAAGTACATTTGAAAATTTTAAATGATTAATGACCATATTAAAAGAATGTAAAAGAGTAGGGACCATTTGAAATATTTCACGTGCATCATCGAAGGTGTTTTTTTAATTGGTTTAGTGTACATAATAGACTTTTATATGATGTAAGTCAAATTGATGTAAGATTACCAATTCTTCCTATTTTTTAGAAATTAAACAAAATAGCTTATATAATAAGTGAGAGAAGTATTCAGTTCTTTTTTTTTTTTCTTTTTTACCACGTGAAAATAGAAATTCAAATTCATGACTTCTTCGTTGGGAGATCGAGACTAAACTAGTTGTGAAGAGCTAAAATAGTAATATTGGTCCAACTAACTACTCAACTTTCACCAAAAATTAGCCTTATTTTCCTCCCTTTATTTGAACGGCTTCCAAATCACAAATCTCACTCGGGAAATTCTTCAGTGTTTGTTTAAAAAAGAAACGCCACACTAATGTTTTGTCTGCCAAAATTGATAATAAAGATGAGTAATAGGAAGGTGAGGAGTATTAGAAGTTTCATGCGAATGTTCACCTTTTTTCTATTTTTTTGGATGCGAAGCCAGTTCGGAACCAACATTCTCGTGCTTCAATTTTTTATAACTCTATCTTTCACCGCAATGTTTGTGTCTCTGTACTGTGAATGTAAGGTTGATTATGGAGCTTGTAACGCTTTCATCAATATTACTATTTGTATTAGCTTTTACGTCGACTTTCCCACTCTTACTGAGATGTGGATTTCGTATGGAATTATCATTACACTCTTTGTTCTTCACCTTAATTTACTACCAATCGAGGATTGATTTATGCTGACTTGAGCATCGCTCAACAGATAAGGCTGAATCCCCATCCCCACATATCGCTATGTAGTAATTTGAGGTACTATTGCATGTAATGTGAACTTAGCGATTCTAGAACCATTAATGATCGGTGAACCTGCAGATCCATTTGCAACTGCTTTGAATTTGTTCTCTGCTCTTTTATATCTGTTTTTACTACGGCATGAATTTGAGAATTTGAACTACAAAATTTTTTATCTTATGTTCGAGGTTGACTTCTTTGTATATGCTCTTTTCAAATTTATTAATGATTGGGACGCGACATTGTAGACTCTTCTAAAACCGACAAGTTCCAACCGAATGAAAACCGATTTGTCGGTGGTCGGTGCCAGTTTTACTCCAAAACCGATTCCGACGATTGATGATCACCCCTAAGTTTGACTATTTGTTTTAGCTCTTACGTCAAATTTCCCACTGATACGTGGGTTTCCTAAGTGATTATCGTTATACTTCTTATTCTTCACATTCATTTACTACCAACAACGAGTTGATTTATACTGACTTGAGTTGACTTGAGTATAGCTCAATTAGTTAAGGTTGAATCTCCCGTCCCCACATGTTAACGAGCTGATTTAGTGGTTTAATTTTGGAGTTTGTCGCTAGGTATTTGACCAAATAGGATCGTCCAGTTCCTATAGAATCTATCACTAAAGTACCCCTAGAGGGGATAGGACTAAGCGAAGCAAAAAGGGTTTTCCATGAGATGGGAAATGAAAACTATTAGGCCCGTTTGTGAATAAGTGATTATCTGATAATGAGCAAGGAATACTGGTAGAAATTCGGGCTTCATTTACAGTTAAAAAATGTCACTAACATAATTTATGACAGTTTTTTTTTTGTCATTTATTAAGGCATCAAGAAAGAAGAGATAACAAATTTGAAAATTTGTCACGAATAGATATTCCATCACAATTAATAAACGTCACAGAAACTCATTTAATTACAGTTTATAACTATCATTAAAATAATGGAAGATTTAATTCTCCTGTCAATAAAAACTTAACCACGACAGTTTATAAATGTCACGAAATATTTTTTAATGACAGTTTATAATTGTCATGAAATGTTTTTTAACGATAGTTCAAAATTGACATGAAATATTTTTTAACGACTGCTCATAAACATCCAGAAAAACGTAACAATGACTATTTATATAATTGTCACGAAAACTTTTATAGTGATAGTTTTAATGGTCAATATTGACAATTTTAACTATCACGAAAATTTTATATATCACAATTGATTAATTGTGACTTTTTTTTTTGTCACAATTTGTGTTTAATAAAGGTCTGTAATATCAATAAAAGTTTATATATGATAACTTCATAACAGCCATGAAATACATTTTATAACACTGTACACGTTTCAAAAAAATTATCTAGATCAAAGTCATATCAAATTCGTACATTAGGATATTTTATACAAATACTATACTATCTATGACTACAATAAGAGAATGCCCAACAAACTACATTCACATTACATGAACCTTGTACATGTCGAAATACGCCGAAATTCTTCCCTATACATTCTCCTTTCTCAAAATGTTGCTGCCGCAAGTTACTCCTTCAAAAAAATAAAACGAATAATTAAGAAAATATTAATATTAACTCCCACATTTTCTTTTTAACTCCAACATGCATTACGTAATGACACAAATATAAACACTAAGTCTTAATTGGCTATCTTTACTACAGGATAGCAACATAATCATCCAACTAAACTTTAAACTACACAATTATCCAACTAAACTTTATATTATATGCATGACACATATAAACATTAAGTCTTAATGGGCTATCTTTGCTGCAGGATAGCCACACAAATATGTATTAATGGAAGAGAAAGAAGTATCAATAGGAATACATTAGGCAAAAACATCACCCCTAGTGTCAAACAAACATCAATGTCATATTCTTCTTACAGCGGTAAGTGATGATTGACACATACAAAAAATGAGAATATTTGCTATACTGCTATTAAAAGCAACGATGAAGAAGTAAACGTAACAAAAAGAATAACAAAAAAATGTTGTGCGGCTAGAATCAGCGTATGCATAGAAATTAGTTTGCTATATGTTTTGTCACTAGAAAAATCCTTTACAATTGAGTGAAGGATTTCATTATCAAAATCAGCAAATAAACATCCTTACTAATTAATCAACATTAACAAAATTATATTTTGCCCTAGAGGAATTCCGTATTTGAAGCCATTTCATTTTATTTCAAAATGACAAATCAATTCACAAATATAACGCAACATATATTTCAAACTTGATGTAAGGCTAATCTAAATAGGTAACTATATCACAAGTTTTGAATTAACTAGAATAACTTACTTTAAATGCATTTTAATGCTCAAAATAGTTAAAAACAGGTAAATAAGATAAGTGACCATTTCTCCAATTTTGATGTTGTATACCTTGTGATGTAAACTATGGATATTAGAGTATTCGGCTTATTCTTCCTAAGCCACATCAAAGACCCAATGCAGTAAAGGATATACTCAACGCCTGAATCGAAGTGGGGGGCAAAAATTATTGAAGAAACAGCACAGTTGAAAGATAATTTATCCGTAAGGTTAACACAACACTAACAAACGGTGTAAATAATTTTATGATCATACATAATTTAAAAACATAATGGTTACTATAAATCCATTAAAATATAAGGGATGACATGAAAATGTACCAAAAAATGTATTAATGATATTTTTCATCATGGCTACATAGTTGGAAAAGCTTATGATCAAGCCGAAAGCATTGCAAATATAGGTATGTCTGTCTGCATTTTCTTCAATTCAAAAGCCTAAAGTCTTGCAAATCAAACCGAACAAGTAAGAGCGGACAAGTGCATTCAATAAAAGGGCCGGCAATATTTATTAGAAAGACAAAATAGTCACTTATCTCAAAGACTCAAATTGAAAATCCATACATTTTCATCCAAGAAAGCTTTAATTTTTTATTCAATAACCTCATCATCATCTTCAGAAAGTGATCACCTACAACGAAACGAGAAATTTTAGTCGTCATCAAAAACTCCAGTACAATTTTAATTGCTAAAAATCCTAAAAGCTTATGCTACGCAACCTAAATCTAGAAACTTAAATAGAAAATGCTATTGTTTACCTCTTCAAGACAAAAAGTTCATGACTAACCATGTAAGTGAGTAATCTACCGCAAATCTTTCAAAACAACTCAATTTAGAAAAACTACCACAAGAACTAATTAAACTTTTTTGGATAAGACACAAGAACTAATTAAACATTGTCTACAATTATAAAATAAAAAATCTGTATTAGATTTTGACCATCTTTGACAATCCTAACCTAAGAGGAGAAAGAGATAGAATTTCGTTCTGATAACAATCCTTACGGCTTTATCTGATTTGCTTAACTCGGATGACAATAGGTTAAAAGCTTAAATGAAAATCCAATCATTGAAGTGGTTTCCTAGATAGAGAGTCCATAATACAAGATAAGATCACCGGGAAGTTTTGATACTGCATAATACCTCCAATGATCATGATTAAAAGCTACCTTATTAGACAGAGCAATCCTCCAAAAAAAGATGGTAATTGTAACTTTCAAACTGATGAAAGCCTATTTCTTTAATATTGACATTAAACTGATCCTTCAGACCACTTATCCCTGAACTTAAACTTTTAGATGAAAACTAATTAAGCTTAAGAATTGAACTCAGATGCCAAATCCAATTAGTAATCATCATTGATTCTTTATAGAAATATCTTCTCTACCACACATCCAACCAATCATGTGACTAATAAAAAGGCACAACTGAAGAGACATGGAAGATAATTTTCTTATGTTTGGCAGAACTACATAGTAGCACATTTCACAGTAGAAAGGGGAGAAAAATTATTTACCCAGACAGTTTGCCACAAACAACAATATGTTGTTTACCTCTTCAATTACTAAAAATCGTAAAAGTAAGCTACACAACCTAAATCGAGAGACTTGAATACAAAATTCTAATTTACAAAGTAAGAGATTATATTGCACTGCCTTGAAACACCAATAAAATAATGAAATAGACTAAAAATAAATTTTCCAGATCAACATCTAATAAGAGTGCAACAACCCTACCATCGATTCGCCGAATAAGCAACAACCCTACCACCGAATGCTCCTTGCCGCCGTTA
The DNA here is from genome assembly GCF_001995035.1 of Momordica charantia. The sequence continues at coordinate 415,966 of NW_019104661.1, forward strand.
AAGGAGCCGCACTCACTTATGGGTTCTCTCTCTTCCATCGCTTTGAACATCGAATCTTTGAAATTTTTTCCCCTTTTTGCAGGGTTTAGATGCTCATTCCTACTTTGAAGAAGAAGATTAATCAGTAAGAATTAAAAATTAATAATAATTATTAAACAAACAGTTTTTTCTTTCTCACGTTTGAAAACTGAACAATAACATACAAAAAAATCCTCTTCGCTCTACAATGAACAACACAAACAAGGGAGAAAAAAATACAAAAAAAAAAATTGAAGTTACTCTTAAATCTCAACTACAAGATCATGCACGATATTACGAACAAAACGAAACATAAAAATCCACCGCCGATTCCGACCAAATCTTTTCGCCGCTGTTCAACGATCTAAACTCTCACACTGAACCAGAAAACAACTTAAAAAGTAAAATCAAAGCAAAAAAATAATCAGTTAAAACTCGGCATTTTCATGAACCTTCGAGGGACTTTGTTTTCAAAGCAAACAGTAATTTACAAGCAAAATCGGATAGAAAATGAGCAGAAAACTGAGTAAAAGATCACGATTCACGATGTAGAATAGAAATAACTTCCTTCCAATCCACAGTACTGCACACGAAACGACTCCCAAAAGGAGTCGCACGCACTGCTGGGCAGTCGAAGAACGCCATATCTGGGCGTTTGTTGCTGTCGGACCACCGCTGAAAACGCTATAGCCCGAGGGTCACGCCGCCATGGGGTTCGTTCGCATCGCCGTCCGCTGGGAAATACTTTCGTGGAGTCGCCATCGATGATGACGAAGAATGGGGCTACTATGAAGGAAGAAGAAGAAGAATGAGACTGCTATGGAGGAAGAAGAAGCTTCTTAAGAATGAGACTACACGTTAAAGGAAGGGGAAAGAGATGGGGGCTAGGGTTTCCTTCATGTTTTTTCCTTTTTATTTTCTTTCCCTTTCTCTTTTTGTTTTATTTATTTTACCAAAAAGAAATGGGTCCAATTAAACTAAAATAGCAACACAAAGTAATGATTAAGGTCTTATAAAAAAAAACAACGTTCCATAATTCTTTCCCAATAAGAACTCTCTCTAAAAATGATTTGAAAATTTTATCTAAAAGATTAACTAAATTTAAAACCCAAAATTAGAACTTAGATATTAGAAAATCCATGAAATTAAATATCTGCTCAGAGGAAAAATCCAAGGGCACAAATAAGTCTTAAAATAAACGAGCCAGAGAATCCAGGTGTTACAGAAAATGTGAGAATTTCAAAAAGTGAAAAGTATAGGTCTACAAAGGCAACGACAATTTCTAGTAGTAAAAATAATATTTGAATAAAAAAATTTCGGTTCAGTTGAACTAGTTAATTTGTGTAAACCAAAAAATCAAACTCAATCATCCAACGAACATCCAAACAATTAAATTTAATTATATTCATTTCAAATTATTTTTGTTCCAAACAAGATAAAGAATTTTCAATCATATCTCTGACTTAAATCACGAAATTTAAAATCATTCTTGAACATTCTTGCCAGCAAACGAGGATAAGAGAAAGTATTGAATTATTGCAAAAAAAAAATACACACCCAATAAATAATAAAATTGAATTCTATTTATAGAGATGATCTCCGACAAGACTCCCTATAATGACTTAACGGTCATCCGAACGCTCATAAAACGCGACATGTTGTTTGATTAATGTCTTATTCAACACTCCTGCGGACATCTTTGCGTAGGTCGGCTCTAACCTTCTAGGTCGGTCGATAAAACATAATGAACAGTTTAGCTCATCAAAACATTCCGACTTTAATTGGTTTCAATTTAGAACTTCGATAACGTTCAAGATGTCCGCAGGAATGTTGAATAACTCATCAAAACATTCTTCTAGGTCGGCTCTAACCTTGCACAGAGTATCATGATCAAAGATATTCTTGAATAACAATACCTTTCTTTTGTCGACACGTGGCCGGCGATAAAGAGTCTCCAACAAACCTAATTAGTTTAAATTTAAACCCAAAATAATTCCTAAGCATTCGATTAAGTTGATTACCTTTCATTCCAATAAAAAAAATATAATTTAAATATGAATATTTTATTTACGAAATGCTTGGTGAAACTAGAATTAACCTATGTTATTTTTAAAAAATATATTAATAGAAGGTTGAAAAAATAATTTAAATTCATAGGGCTCAAACTCAGGACCGAAGAGAGGAAGGGCACAATTACGCAGGATAAGCATACCACTATACCAAATATCATTTTCTACTTGTTTCATGGAGTATTTGGGGAAACTATTAAGCATAAATCTATACTCGATACGACCGGACAATCCCGAAATAATTAATATCATTAACAAAGCTGCAGTTTTTCCGACAGAAATGAAACGCGCTCAAAATCATTTGTTTTTGTATGTCATACATTCTCAAGATGGTTTAGGTAATTGTCATGGAATACTTGAAATTTTTTTTTCTTGACAATTATAAAACGTCATAAAAGCATGAAAATTTTCGTAAATTACTGTTTTTTCCCGCCACAATCGCGCCTCCACCATTTCGTGACAGTTTTTCATTGTCGTTGAAAATTTGATTTTCGTGATAGTTTTTAACTGTCATAAAACTTACAAAATCTGAAAAATAGCGTTTTTTTCATGCCAAAAACGCGCCCCTATAATTTATGATAGTTTTTTTCCTCCAAACTTTTTTACTCTTCACAACTGTCATGGAAGACCATTTTTCTACTAGTGGAATGTTCGTCTTTTCATTAGATACTTTTTATGAATATCAACTAAGAATCGTAAGTAAATTACTCTCGGTTGTTCAATCATTTGATAACCAGAGTCATTCTTTGATAAATGATCACTATGAGTCAGACTCAATAGAATTTGATCAATCCTTTTTTCTATCGTTAAGGTGGAGAACTGAACCAAGAATTCTCTTTCTTTATCATCAATCGAATTGCTTTTTCGAGAAATACGAGACATCTAAGTCATAAGTAAAGAGATATATTCATTGATAAGAAAAAGAGAAAATGTGAATGGTGATTGGATTGATGATAAAATAGAATCCTTATGACATCGAATTACCTGTGTCCTTGAACTCATGCAAAAAATAATAAAAAACTCAATTTGCATTTGTGAATTTGTGGGAATCAGAATTTGAACTCTACAACTTTTGATCCTATCCTGAGATTGACTTCTTTGTATCTGCTTTTTAACGATAAATGATGCCTTAAAGATCTAAATGTAAGATGAGATCTTAATATCAAACTGAAAAAAATAGATTTGTTAAAGAACAGCTAAGGCGCTTTTTTGTTTTCTTTTTGTTTTTCATCGCAATCTTTTCCTTTTTCTCAAGCATCATAGAATGGCATAGCTCCAATCTTATCTTCGTTCAATCATTTTTGTCTAAGTATCCAGTAAGTTGGTTCCCCATTCTTGAACGAGAGTTTCTCTTTATTTTCTTTGCGTATTGAAATTGGTGTTTAAATTTCTTGTATCAAGAATTAGATTGATCAACCACCTTGAATTTGGTGGCATTAATTAGTTTGTTCTGTTTGCCAAGATGAAAATTTCTTGAAATTTTTCGAGTGAGCATGATTCAGTTTTAGTAAAACCCAAATCCTAAATTTCGTAAACATTTTAGAGGTAAGAATTTCTCACTCATTTCTTGAAATGCATTCTCTGATGAAGTGAAATCTTGTATCAATGTGCTTACTTCGATCATGGAACATTGGATTCTTTGCTAGAGCAATTGCTGACTTATTGTCCACATGGACCACAGTTGCATCTTCTTGCACAATTCCAATTGACTTCAACAAATTCAAGTAGATAGTGTCACAATAGCCTGATTTTTAGAACTCCATATAAAAGCAGTATTGCCAATAAAGAACACAAATCTACTTGTGCTTTTTCGATCATTGAGATCTCTAGCCCAATCACTATTGCAATAACCTTCAAGTTTGAATTCTCCAGATGAAGAATAAAATAATCCATAATCCAGCATACCTTTTAGATAACGAAGGATTCTCTTTGCTACTTTCAAATGAGTAGTTGTAGAAGATTCCATAAACCGACTCACCAATCTAACACTAAAAAGAATATCAGGCCTTGTGCATGTCAGATATCTCAAGCTCCCAATTAAGCTTTTAAAATATGAAGGATCAACAACATCTTCATCTTCATAGTTTGACAATTTCATTCCAGTTTCGATCGAAGTAGCAATTGGTTTCGAATTGAACATCTTGAATTTCTCAAGAATTTCTCTAGTGTATCGTTCTTGAGAGATAAAAATTCCTTCCTCTGATTGATTCACCTCAATACCAAGATAATATGACATAAAGTCAATGTCTGTCATTTCAAATTCTTGGATCATTGCTTCTTAAATTCGTCAAACATGTTTGGACAATTTCCTGTAAAAATCAAGTCATCAACATATAGACAAACCAACAAAATATCTTCATGATCGTTACTCTTGGTATAAATAGAATGTTCATGTGGGCATCTTAGATACCCATTGTCATGGAAATATTTGTCAATTCTATTATTCCACATCCTTAGAGTCTGTTTCAACCCATTATGTGCCTTCTTCAACTTTAGAACTTTATCCTCTTGTCCTTTCACCACATAACCAAGAGGTTGTTCTAAATATACTTCTTCTTCAAGATATCCATTC
>NW_019104661.1:424269-438137 GCF_001995035.1 Momordica charantia
CATATTTACACAAATTAGCCTTCATTTACCTATAACTGAATTCCAAAGTCCCTAATCACAAATTATGCACATTTTCCCTAAATTATATGCATGAAAATACATTTTTCATCACAGATAATCGTCAACAGAGTATGCAAACCTATCCTTTTTAGCCTTAAATCAAGTCTTATCACTATTCTTCCTCTCGACAACACCATTTTGCTGTGGAGTCTATGGAACTATCATAGGCCGACGAATTCTATTTTCTGCACAAAAATCTTTTAATTCATTCGCAGTGAATTCTCCTCCCCTGTCAGATCTCAAGGCTTTTATAAAAAATCATTTTCTTTTTCAACAAGAGCTTTGAATCTCTTGAACATGCCAAATACTTCTGATTTCTCCTTAACAAAATAAACCCAAGTTTTTCGATTGAAATCATCAATGAATAATAAGAAATCATTATTCTTACCGAAAGAACTTGGCTTGATAGGTCCACAAAGATCAGTGTGAACAAGCTCTGGCGGTCTCTTTGCTCTCGAAGAAGATTGTTGTAGAAAACTCTTTCTTGATTGCTTGCCAAGCAGACATCCTTCACAAAGTTGATCTGGATGCTTGACATATGGCCATCCTTTCACCATGCCCTTCCTGGCTAATAATCTCAAGCCATCGAAGTTCAAATGTCCAAGTCTTAAGTGTGAAATCCATGATGAATCTTTCAAACACGACTTCAAACATTTTGCAACATTAGTTTGAATGTTTAATGGAAACATTCTATTCTTCGTCATTCGGACTTTAGCCACCATATTGTCACGATGATCCCATATTGAAAGACTATAATCTTTCATTAAAATATTATAGCATTTCTCTAAGAGTTGTCTCAAACTCAAAATATTGTTCTTCATATTTGGCACATAATAAATTAGAGATAAACTCATGCTTCACATTCTTCAAATTGATCAAAATCTTACCTTTTCCCTTTACAGGAATTTTTGTAGCATCACCAAATATGATATTGCCACTAACAGATTCATCCAATTCCACAAACATGGATTTACTTCCGCAACCACTATCAAGATACCATGAACTATTCTCACATGTTTCTTCATCTCTACATGTTAAAAGCAATGATGGCTCACTGCTTTTAACATCTTCTTCAACGTAATTGATATTTTCTTCTACTTTATTTCTGCACTCTCATGAATAATGACCAAATTTATGACAATTATAACATTCAACTCGGCTTTTGTCATACCTCCTGTCATCATTTGACTTTCCTCCATACGACCTCGAACAATTTTGTCTGCCACGACCTCTTGACGAATTGGAGTTGAAATTACTCCAATCAAACTTTATTTGACCAAAGTTTCCTCGACCACGACCTCTGAAGTCACCACGACCATGACCTCGATAACCTCTTGGCTATCTTCTTTATCTTCAACTGCAACATTGATTGAAAGAGTTGTTTGGTTGTCTGTTTGCTCTTCTTGAAAAGCTTCTCTTCATGGGCTTGCAAAGTACCCATAAGTTGATCAACGGACATTGTACTCAAATCCTTTGATTCTTCAATTGCTACAACGATGAAATTAAATTTTTCATCCAATGAGCAAAGTATCTTTTAAACTACTTGCACATCATTTATCGTCTCACCATACCTCTTCATTTCTTTTACCATGGCTAGCAACCTTGAAGTGTAATCTTCAATTGATTAAGACTCCTTCATATGTAATGCTTCATAATCACCTCTCAATTTTTTAAATTGGACCTTCTTGACCCGATCAACTCCTTTATAAGTATTCTCCAAAATTTGCCATACTTGCATTGCGGTGGTTGCTCCAAAAATCTTCTCAAATTTTGTATCATCAATGGCTTGATGAATAATGGTGAGAGCCTTTTGGTCTCTCTTTCTGGTATTTTGCAAAGTCTCTCGTTGAGCTTGATTCAAAATCACATCCTCTGGTTCTTCATAGCCTCTATCAACAATATCTCATGCATCTTGTGAACCAAGTAAAGCCTTCATACGAATACACCAACTGCTATAATTTTCTTTTGTAAGACGAGGCACTTTGAATGGAACCAAATTGTTGTTTGCAGTTTGCAAAAAACAACTATTTTCAAACTCAAGCTCTAATACCACTTTGTTGGAAGCGTGTGATGGACACTTGCTAATTTATAATCAACAAGACTCGTTTGAAAATAAACAACTTCACTCGTATTGAAATTTCTCACAAAATACACACTTGGTTCACAAACTCTCTCAAACTCTCTTGTTTTTCTTCTTCATACACTTGCTTGAAATACAACAAGAGATCATCTTATTTATAGGATTCCATGGAAAGATCTAGATCTATAAAATAAATCTCATTCCATGAATCCATATATACATGAACATAAATAATTCATCATAAAAAACTAAATAAATGAATGTAATTAACTAAATACAAATTCATGTATATGTGTCATGTACATTGGAAGATACATGTTTAATTTCCAATATTTTTTTCTCTTTTTCATCACTAGCTTCATTCGTGGATTATTATCATGATCTTTTTCATCTTTTCCTTTTTCTCAAGCATCAGTGCAATTGCATAGTTCCAATCTTATCTTCGTTTAGTCATTTTTGTCTTAGTATCCAGTAATTCGGTTCCCCGTTCTTGAACGAGAATTTCTCTTTATTTTCTTTGCATATTGAAATTGGTATGTTAACGTTTAAATTTCTTGTATCAAGAATTAGATTGATCAACCACCTTGAATATGGTGGCGTTAATTAGTTTGTTCTGTTTGCCAAGATGAAAATTTCTTGAAATTTTTAGAGTGGGCATGATTCAGTTTTAGTAAATCCAGATCCTACATTTCGTAAATACTCTAGAGGAAAGAATTTTGTTTTTGTGGATAGTTTCTGATTCATTTATGTTTCAGATCCGGCTTTTTTATGGTAAGTTGTATCGAACCCTTTTTGTCAATTTGGTTAATTTCGGTAACACGAAGCCCATTTTTACTAGTTTTTGTGGTTCTTATTAACTGTTGCAGATAGCATAGATGATGGACGCTGGACGACTTCAAATCTTGTTCTTGGGTGTATATTCATACTTCTTGGGTGCTGGAATCTTATGTTCTGTGAGGATTTGAGAAATTGGCCCTGATCAGTTCTGAAGTTGCTCTGATGTTGTTGTTGGGTTTTATGCCTTAATGTCGTATTTTGTAAACATAAAACAACAAATATTTCTTTAATAATCGTGTTTTGTAAACATAAAACAACAAATATTTATTCAATAAAATTGTTATTGATGTTTTTTTTAGAATTGCATTAATCCAAATCCAATAAACTAACACCGAGGTGCGGTAATTTGACCCGTCTGTGGTTACGAACACTCGTGAAGGATTGACTTACTGATAATAGTCAAAATTTGTGGACGCAAGATATTCTATAGTGAGAAAGTGCAACTGTGGGTCTTTAGTGGAGTGACCAACAGTTAACGAATGTTGATTGATATGGTTTATGAGTTTAATCAATTAATCTCGTATTTAGTCTTAAAAAGAATTTGAATTGTTCAAATTTGTTAAAGGGAATTAAAGTTATTATATGAAATGCAATTAATATAATATGATGATACATTATGATATAAAGTTAATTTTGAATTAGATTCAAAATTATGAGAGAGATAGATATTTGAATTGATTATGATTGATTAATTTAAGTTTAATTTAATTAAATATGATTTAATTAAATTAATGGGTTATGTTAATTTGATTAAACTAAATTAGATTTAATTAAATTAAATTAATAATTCTTTTTTGTAATTAATTAAAATAGTTTTAATTAAATAAAAAGAAAAAGGGATAAAATCTCCTAATGATGGAAAGTGGGGAAGTGGGGAAGTGGTGAGTGGGGAAGTTGTAACTTCCCGCTCACCCTTCATTCCTTATAAAAGGGAGGTTCTCCTCCTTTTGGTGTTCGGTTGATTGAGTTTCCAATAACTCTAACAAGAAACCTCTCTCTCAATCTCTCGATCTCTCTCTAAATTTTGAGACGATTTCCACAAACCGAGTTCTTAACATTCAGAGGATAGCGAGGAAGGCTTTTTTGGCGGCGTTGGTGTTTAAATTGAAGAAGTGTCTTCAAAGGTATATTTCACTACTTCTGTTTTGTAATGCTTTTGTTTTTCTTTGTTGTACTTCTAAAACAAAATCGAAGCACAAGCGATCACGCACTTCCGCTGCGGGATTCGATCCTTTCAGCAATGCCTGATATGGAAGTTAGCAGGTTCTCATTGAAGGATATATATGTTGAAGCAATAAGTTTGGACAAGTTTATATTGGAAGATATACCCTCGAAGATATACCTCTGACATACATTTGATGTAACTCTAATTTATGATATATTTAGATAAGATAAATCACATGTTTAATTTTCAGTGGTATATAACATGTTTAAATTGTAGTTTATCCCTGCAATTTGTTAACTGATATTCTAATATTATCAATAATTTTGATTGCTATATTTTTACTATTTAATATTAATTAGATACTATATATAAGAGATATTAGCAGTTTAAATTTATAAAGTATATCAGATTTTTAACTTTTTTTTTTTGGACGTCCATGGTCCACATCAATCTTTTAAGCAATAACTTTAAATTTCATTTTCTTTGTTTGCACCATTGTTTTCATCTAGAAAAAAAAAGTGGATATATTAGTATTATATCAACATATAAATAGCATAGTTATATTAGTACATATCATAGTTATATCAGTGATAAATTATAGACATATTAAGTATATATCATAGATATATCAATGTTATATTAGTGGTAAATCATAAAATTATATAAGAAATTATATTAATAGATAACATAGTTATACCAGTGGTATATCATTTGCATATCAGTGGTAAAATAAGGGCATATCAAATATATATAATAGATATCTAAGTGTTATGTCAACATGGTAAATCAATGATAAATTATATAATCATATCATAACTTATATCAGTAGAGATTATAGTTATATTATAAGTATGCCAATGGTAAATCATGTTATAAGTTATATTAGTAGATATCATAGTTATATCATAACTAAATCAATTATAGATCAATATTATATTAATGGTATATTAGAGGCATATCAAATATATATCACAACTATATCAGTGGTAAATCAACAAATATTAAATTACATAATCATATAAGAAGTTACATTAGTGGATATCATAATTATATCAATCGTATATGCGTAGTAAATTAGAGGTATATCAAGTACATATATCAACAACAGGGGGCTTGTTCTCCTTTGTCAAGGCTACGTTGGACTGAGGCGAGCGGAATCTCAATCCCTTTTTTCAACCAAGGATACTGAGTCTGCACTGGGGAGAAGGACATCGAGATTGGCTGTCTAGCTATGACTAAAAAACCTACTTGTGACATCGCTTCTAGCGCAGGAATCCAAGCATTCTGCCAGACGTCCCGGCCTACCAAGTGCTACGAGGATAAATTTGATATTTTATTATTTTGACCTTTTTTTAAAAAAAAATTTTGCTATTTGCAAAACTAAATTGTAGATACTAAATTTGTTATTTCCTTAAATCTTTTTTGGAATATTTGCAACTAGCCCTATTAAAATATTATATATTAGGATTAGCTTGGTGGTTTATTATTTGGTTTTTCTATTGCACGATATTAGGATTAGTTAGGTGGTTTATTATTTAGTTTTTTTTGTTACTCAAGTTACTTGTACAGTCGTATATATTCATTATTATTCTTCAAGAGGAAATAGAGGAGATATTATTTTTCTCTTCAAATTAAACTTAATATGGTATCAGTTGAATAATCGCTTTATTCCGCTTTCTTCAAGAAATTTCTTCTTCCTGATTTTCCATGGAGACCACACTCACGCCCACGGTTTCTACTTTTCCCTTTGATTCACCTTCCTCAACTCCATCTTCATCTCGCACATATGGCGATTCCTCAAGTCCTTATCTTCTCCACCATAATGATACTTCAAATCTGGTACTCGTGTCCGAACCCGTCACAGATGACAATTATGTGTCGTGGAGTCGTTCCATGATCATTGCCTTATCAATCAATAACAAACTCGGCTTCGTTGATGGAACTCTCGTGAAACCTTCTGGTGATCTCCTGGATATTGAATTCGGTTTCGAAATTTATTTCTGCGAGTTTGATATTCACCGAGACATTTGGTTGGACTTAAAAGGATCGATTTCAAAGGCATAATGGACCTCGAATTTTCCAGCTACGGCGTGAACTTGCCACTCTCAGTCAAGGCCAGCTTTCCATTACCATGTACTATACAAAGCTCAAAGCAATTTGGGATGAGTATGCTTCTTATCGACCGAAGTTGCACTCGTGGCCGTTGTTCATGTGGAGGCTATAACTCAGTTGAAGAATTTGTTAAATTTGAACTACTGATGACTTTTCTGATGGGGCTCAATGAATCATATGCTCATATTAGAGTACATATTCTCCTCATGGATCCACCTCATTCACTTATTAAAGCATTTTCTCTGATTTTTGAGGAAGAACAATAGATGGTCATTCCTTCTTTCTCTGCGCCTTTGTCTGTCGTTGGCCTTGCTGTTAATCATTCGCGATCCACTGCGACTTCGATTCCTCTCATCCTCGACATCACATTAATAATTGGCCTTTCTGTACGAACTGTGGCATTCAAGGACATACTATAGATCGATGTTAATTATCGTCTTCATGGCTATCCACCGGGATATCGAACCAAAGGAAGTCAACGTTCTGACTCATCAACGCATTCCTCTATTCCGTCCTCTGTGACCTTGTCTCCTCTAGTTTCTGCAACAAATTCGTCTGCCTCTGCTAACTCTATTTCACAGACGTCGATTTCTCTGGGCCCTCTTAGGCTTTCGCACAATGTCATAGCATTTTAAACATGCTTCAAACTCAACTCAAGGTGGCAAAGAATGACTCTGAGGCCTCCTCTTCATATTTGGCAGGTACTTGCCATAATACTAAATTACCACTTCCTTGCTCTAATCAGTGGCTTTTTGACACCGGTGCATCTATACATATTTGCTTTGATCGGACGACATTTGAGTCTTCAATCGTCTGTTACCTTGCCTAACAATACACGAATTAAGGTGAATTTTGTTAGTACAGTGCGTTTGTTGGACTCTCTTCTTCTTCAACCTGTCTTATTTGTTCCTGAGTTCTAATATAATCTACTGTCCATTAGTGCTCTTACATCAGATGCTTCTCTATGTGTTTTTTTTCCACTGATGGATGTTACATTCGGTAAAGGTTCACTTTGAGGACGATTAGCAAGGGTAAGCTCTATGATGGTCTTTACATTTTAGACACTTTGGATCCGGCTATCGTGGTTCCTTCTACTGTTGTGTGTGGAACTGTTGTTCATCATTTTCCATCTTAGTTGTGGCATGCCAAGCTTGGTCATCTCCCATATACTCGATTAAATGCTTTAAAATCCATTATGCAATTTGATTCTTTTAAAGCCATTCAACATGAGTTTTGTGATATTTGTCCTCTAGCTAAGTAGAAACGATTGTCCTTTATTTCTCAGAATAATCTCTTTGATTCAGCATTTAATCTCGTTCATGCTGACGTATGGGGACCTTTCGCTACTACTTCTCATGGTGGTTAAAAATATTTTCTAATCATCCAGATACAGTTGGGTTTATATGCTAAAAAATAAATCTGATTTTTGATGATTGTTCCTCGATTTTTTAAGTTTATAGAAACTCAATATGATAGACATATTAAAATGTTTCGTTCAGACAATGCCCGAAATAAATTTTGAAGAGTTCTTTAGTTCTATCAGAGTCATACATCAATTTTCTTGTGTTGTCTGATCAGAACAGAATTCTGTGGTTGAGAGAAAACATCAACATCTTTTAAATGTTGTTCGTGCCTTGTATTTTCACTCTCGTGTTCCTCTTCGTTTTTGGAGTGAATGAGTTCTTACTGCAGCTTATCTAATAAATCGAACACCCTCTCATAAACTGACTTGTAATGTTAAGCACGCCAAATCTGGTGCTAATTTTATTCATATAATAAGAATTGATCAAATTTATTCACATTAAGCAACCAAGAATTTGAAAAACTGTAATAATAATGCTATTTTCTCTCAGCCTCCCCACCTCCGGAGTTGTAATGTAAATAAATATCATATCTCCATATTTATTTTCATAAGACAACTGATAAAAATTGTGTACCTTATCACTTCGGCAAGCCTCCAATGAGTAATATATGCTGTTTTCCTTGCTGTTGTAGAACAGTTCCTGTTCAAGTAAGGTCGTTGTTTTCCTTTCTTGCTTGGCCTGTTCTGACTAGAAGTATGCATTCTTCTTTGCGCGTTTTCTCGATTTCATGAGTTCTACTAATGAAGGAAGAGGCTTGGGCACAGGAACGTTCATCGACCTGTACAACTTTCTAAACTTGTCATTGAAACCCTTTGAAGATCCAACACTTAAAAGATGTGAATTACAACAGACTGTTATCCTGTCATCTATTAACTTCCCAGCATGTGTTTCGGGAATACTACCAACATCTTCACAATCAACTAACGACTCATTTCCCTTCACTCTACCTTTTTGCACATGGATATAAAGTTCTTCTACGTTACTGCCTACTGGTTTTGGTGGATGAGTGTCATTCATGGACGTGACTTTTACTTCAGAAACATGGAGCCTAACCCGTTCAGAGCTAATAGAGGCGTTATTGTCAACTAATAACCCATCATTTGCAAACTTCTTGTGCTTCTCTTCAGAATTAACTTCGTTTTCAGAATTTTCTGATGATTCGTCGCTCAATTGACCATTATTTGCATCATGAATTGACAAGTCTATTACCTTACCTCCAACTGCTTCTACAGGCTCATCATTCCCTGTAGACGGATATGGAACTTCTTCCAGCAACAAATCAGCCTCTTTTGCGCCAAGTCTAGCTCGTCCAAATAATGTAAGAGGTGGCAAGTTGCTTGAAGACAAAACATTCAGCATTTCTTTAGGGAAAGCATACAGTTTCACGGGCTGCAGTTGAGGATCTATGTTGATTTGAGCGGGTGCTTCAACCATAGGGGAACAGCCCACTTCCATCGTTGAAACATCTAAATCTGAAGAACTTTCCTCAGCTATACCAAAAAGCTTCCAGATTAGGCCATTGGAAGTTAAACTAGAGCAACTGAGTTTCTTCTTCACGTAATCCAAATCCATGGCACGACAACCAGGAGTGGTCGAAAAAACCCACTTAGGGCCTAAAATTTGCAAGGCCCATTCAAGTTCTTCCTTCGACGAGTGCATCGAGTAACAGACATGCCAAATACCATGCTGATCTTTGATTGCTTCACTAATTATCTGTTTCCTTGTGGTGAAAACCTCTGACAGTTCCTCATGAACATACCACTGGGTCGAAGGGCGGATTATGAGAGGTTCATGCTGAAAATTGGTCTGGGCATCCCGAAGCAGTGGTTTTGCTCTTTGACATAGTTTAGGGAATCCACCAAGCAAATGAAAACGGGAGGATGGATCTTGAGTGAGGATCTCAGGATCTATAAGTTCAAGAGCCTTGTAACCTGCTTTCATGGATTCATCAACAAAAATCTTTGAACCAAATGTTTGGGACACTTGTTGCAATATATCTTCCTGTCCTAGAAGATTGCAAATCAGATACACTAACGGAGCATCAGGATGTTTCCATATGCAATTAATAATCTGCAAAGATAATTGATCTTGAATTAAATATTTGCTTACACATCCAAAGAATGTAAATACATGATATTTAACTTTGGCCAACAGCCCAGAACATACAGATGGACTCAAAGGTTTAAGCAGAGCACAAAATAAGGTGGACAGATTATACTCCACAAACAACAGAAATTTATTTCTAAAGGAAGGTTCTAAAATTAAAAAAAAAGTGTTACTAAAATAAGGAGCTTCCAATAACAACCGCCAAAGTATGACATATCGAAGGAGCCAATATTAGAAGCCTTACAGAAACATGATTTAGCCGCCACTGATATGGGCTCCAAATATCCATAGCATGGTTCAACATCATAGTATGAGTCACTCAAAGGAACAGATGATATGATGATTCAGATTACCATCAGGCAATAACAATATTTGGGGAGAAGGGGGGGAGAATAAGGTTGTCTAATAAAATCAGAGGAAAAACAAACTCTTATAATTTCATTACGCCTATATATGACAAATGGTAAAATTCCATGAAATCATCCTAGTACTCTAACAAGATTGCTCTAAAAATATTTTTTAATTGGCAAACCAATTATGGCAAAAGAATTACAAATAACATTAGCAAAACTATTTTTTGGTAGAGTAACGTGGAGGCTGGACAGTGTCAATCAACCAATGCATCAAGTCTATAACATCTCAATCCATTAAGACTATGGATGACTTTAGTAAGAGTGGAAAGTATATTTGATATCTCGGTCGATTAAGACTAATATTTGACATGACTGTTGTATGAGTAGAAAGTTTTTTTTTATATTAAACAAATTAAAATTTTTATTTTTCATGTTTACCTACGCGATCATGAAAAAGTATTTAGAGAAACTACTTTCAAAATTCATCCAAATCAAACCATGATTGAATTAGTTCCTTCGTATCATTTATTGTTATCATATTGATATATGTTCAGTTGAATTGGATTAGCTCATGTTTTGTTGAACTATGATACCTGATGTATTGATGAATGCCTGCTGGGGAATTGTTGAAAGAATCTACCAAATGTGCAGTCTAGAAAAATCAAATCCAGTTGACATCTAGGCTCTTTACCACTTTTTCCACGATACTTCTCCGGTAAGCTCTGTAGACACTCAGGAGTTAGTCTGCAATCGCCCGTATGCAGAATATTGCCAAAATTGCCTTCAAATAAGAACATGACAGCTCCTAACCATTTTATAATCCATGTCAGAGAAGTATACCACTTGTCAATACGTCTTCTAAATTATTATAACATTAAATATAGAGTGCATAAAATAACCCCACCAGTTCCTGTGAGGTCTCCACTCTCACGATGAACTTTTACTGATAAAGAAACAAGCCGAAGGCAATACAAAACAACCCACCTATTCGAGAGGGTGGGGAATCTCTCCCAAACAACCAAAAAGGTTCCTAGCACAAAAATCCAGAATGATCTCCTCCTCCTACATTCCCTCCCCTTATAGACCTACTCCCCTTTTGCCTACATGTGGCTAGTTCCCTCCGATTCTCTCTCTTCGCCGTTAAGGCCTATTCCTTCTACAATTACCTCTTTGCCCTTCCTACTATAAGTTTTCACAATTGGAGGGCTAACATTCTCCAAGAAAAGTAATGACAAGATAAAATGAAATCAGAAGAGAAGTAACAAAACCAAAAAAGGGAAAAAAAAAGAGGTAATGGTAAAAAGTTTCAAACATAAGTTTAAAAAATATAGGATACAAATATGTTCCCCTACAAAAAGTGTCAAGATCAAATTCTTAACTCAAACCTTATCAAATACTAGTCTAGATGTAGGACACACAATACTTAGAATTTACATTCTAATTATTAAGAGAGAGAGAGCATCAAAAGTCTTGCTCAAAGGGAATATAATGATTTAAACGCTTCTACTGGAGGCTTTGAAATTCTCCAAGACATCAATTAAAGGATCTACTGGTGAAAGAAAAAACAAAAAGGAAAGCAAATTGTTGAGTGCAACAGCTAAAGGAGATCAACTCCAGGCAAAAAGAAAAAAAAAAAAAAAGAAGAGAGCCTCCACCAGATCAAGGCATATGGGCAGAATGCTCCTTCCAAAGGATTTTGCTATCATACTATGAATTTTAAATATGCCCAAAAAGGTTAATATCCTTATAAGTTCCCTTATGCTTGGAAAAATCACTAGCAATAGAATTAAAAGAATAATTCACACCTATCTCTCTAAAACAACTGGTGCTACATGCATGAGATCTGAGATTCCTTTATATTCATGCAATTCTTGACAGAACATCCCTTTGAAGGAATGGCTTAGATTTTGGCTACATGCTACATTCTTTCCGGGAGGAAACATATGATTTTTTTATGATATTTCTAATATTACAGGAAACAAATATTTGATTGATAGTATGAATTATAACTAAAACTGGAGGAAAGCCAAACCCCTAGTCAATGAAGATTATAAAAAATCCTTCCAATTGATCAGAAGATCATTAAGACCATAATTGCTAAAAGGAGAGTACTCTACCATTCACACCAAGATAAAGTGGTCACTTAAAGATTAAAGAAAAACTACCAAAAGACTACCCTTTGTTGTTACAAGTTTTGTTGTTCTTTTTGTACCATAAGTTGCAAAAGAAAGCTCTATAACGTAGGGCCAAAGGATCTGACCTCTCTTTTTAAAGGAATGCCTTGTCAAGATGTAGGAAAGGAGGTTGTTTAGGTTGTTTTGTTGGGAAGTGCAAAATGCCAGTAAGATAGCATGGGCCGTGGAGGACAACTAGATGTTAGCAAATGGGCAATTTGATGAAAAGATAATCTTGTGTCTGCACCCCTTTCATACATAAGATACACCAACCTGGAGTGGGAGCTTGTGTGGGAAGAACTTAACTTTTGGGGTGTTTCATGTGCCATGGCTCACTATATAGGGAAGAGCAAGAAAGACTTTGATTTTTGTTCAAATTTCTGTTATGGGAGCTGACCAAGAGGGACTGGTCCATCCTGGTAAGCATCTTACCTCTCGCTATATATAAATATATTTATAAGAAACAATACTTTAATTATCAAAAGAGAAGATTACAAAAATGGAGAGATGAGATATCCCACAAGCCAAAGGGTCACACAAAAGACTCCCAATTGGCAATGATTTGTGTCACTCCATAGTTACAAAAGGGCTTAGTTATAGTATTATAGAAGACCAAGAAGATACAAAAATTCTAACAAGAACCCAAAAGAAGCTCTATCCTTTTCATCTTCATGAAAGATCCTTCTGTTTCTTTCAAGCCACACTCACCACAGCAAACCCACAACTGCATTCGACCACAAAATATTTGCTTGACCTTTAAAACTTGTCTCTAAGATGAGCTGTACGAAAGCTTCTGTCAAGTTGTTAGGAAAAACCCAGCTAAGGTCGAAAGTATTAAGTAAAATTGTCCAACAACAAGCAACAAATGGCAGTTTAGGAAGAGATGAGTTTGATCGTCTCCATTCTTTCTACACATAATTCACAAACTCGGAGAGATGTACATTGTTGGAATTAATTTCTGAAGTCTACAAGTCGTCTTGATCCTTTTTTTTATCAAAAATCCACAAGAAAACCTTAACTTTTTTACGAATTTCCAGCTTCCAGATGAAGCTTCCACTGGTAAGATCCATCCCCAGCTGGTTAACCAGCTTTCACATAAGATATTTGACAGAAAACACCCCACTGCTCTCTAGCATCCAAACCTTTAAGATTTCATTCTTGGTAGAGACCATATCCACCAAGCCATTTGAAAGATCAACCCAATCATCTACTTCCATATCCCATCCTCTTTGATTTGCAGACCAGCATTGAGCTATCATATACTCTTTAGAGTTTGCCAGTCTAAAAAGTCTAGGGAAAGCACTAAGAAGAGGAGCATTTTACCGCCAATGATCTTTCCAGAAGCGTAGCTTATTCCCGTTGCCCACCTTGAACTTGTACCAAAACTTCTACTTTGGCACAACAATGGCTGATGTTGACCCACGGCCCTTTGAGTTTGAAGCTTCCTTCAAACATCGGCTACCATTAAAGCAAATAGTAAAGTACCCTACCATCATGGGATGGCTCAAGTGGTCAATAAGGACCTTTGTAAATAGTAAAGGACTTAGAGGGAATGAGTTCAAACCATGGTGGCCACCTACCTAGGATTTAATATCCTACGAGTTACCTTGTCAACCA
>NW_019104661.1:438287-458561 GCF_001995035.1 Momordica charantia
CTCGCTATTACATTTCTACAAAGAGTCTTTTTTTCTGTTAAGCAGTGCCAACCCCATTTAGTTAAAAACGCTGTATATGTAGCCTACAAACTTCCCAACCTCACTCCTCCCATATATGTAGGCAAAGCAGTCACATACCAACAAATAGAAATCGGTCCTCCCTCCTCCCTTCCTCCTTTTCGGGAAAAAAAAGTTCGAATAACTTTTGCAGCTTTTTGATAATTTGTCTAGAACATTTAAAGATTGGATACGAAGTAGAGGGGATGCTTGTGAGGACTGATCTGGTCAAAGTTAATCGTCCACCTCTAGAGAGGAGAGTGGACTTCTAGGTAGACAACTTCCTAGCTACTTTCTCCACCACGGGCTCCCAAAAACTCAGCTTGTTATGTCTTCCTCCCCAGAGTCACCCCAGATAGGATAAGGGCCAAGAAATAGTCTCACAGCCCCACAAAGTCGCCGTAGTCAACAGATCTTTTACTTCCACATTCAGCCCAGCCACTACTAATTTTACCAAGTTTATGTCTGTTAATATTTAATCCTTATCTCAAAACAACACACCATCTCCTTTAGGTTATAAAGCACCTCCTCTTTTTATCAGCTGAAAATATCAATGTATCATCTGAAAATTGGTGGTGACTAACTTGAAACCCATTGTCTCCCAATTTTAATCCTTACAGGCAGCCTTCTCTAATTCGTTTTTCCATCATTCTACTCATCATGCCAGCCACTAAGACAAAAAATGGAGCCAATGGGTCCCCTTGTCTCAAACCCCTTTGAGCTTTAAACTTCCTCTCGGTCTTCCATTGATATATTCTTTATAATTTGTGAAGTTTCTTGTTTAAAGGTTCTTTTAATTATCCTCCTCCTTTTTTCAAACAAACAAGACAGTTTGAGAGTATTTTGTAATCTGTTTTGGCTCAGAGTATGGGAGAGTTTCTCATCTTACCATACATTACTGGAATTTACGTTCTACTATATTTCTTAACATGTGCAAATTAAAGTTTCAATTCCAATTTACAAAATCAAATAAAAATATGAAACTAAAAGAGTAATTATAAGATTTGATTTACTTGTAACCTTCAATCAAACAACCTACTCTTTAATGTCAATTTAGGCTAAAAGACAACCCTAGAGACCAACTAATTGCTTCGTTCACCCTGTTGATTTGACGGATGACAGTTAAACTTTCAATCCCTCTGTTAATCCTAGAAGCGAGTAAGAACATCAGGTCTGCCAGCTGATTTTTGGTATTAAAAAAATTCAATTCGTTACTGAATATGAGGAACCGACCTGACAAATTAGCACTAAGTGCGCAGATTTAAGCCCTACAATCTGTTAAATCACTTAATTCGAATAAATCCAAAGAGAAACAGAATAAATAAAATAAATAGGTCGGATGGATAAATTACCAGGACAGTGATGAGCGTCGAAAACTGTGACAGTGAAAGCACCATCAGGATCTTTGACTACCAGCGATTGCCCGATCTCGATACAGACAAACAACGAATCCTCAATCTACGAAAAGAGAACAAAGAATCAACAACTCCAAGTCAAGTTAAGCCTCCGAATCAAACGGGGGAACAGAAAAGAATAGAAACCAAACCTGAGGGAAGTGCTGAAGAACGATGATTTTGGTGAGAGAAGTAGAATAAATTGGGAAGGAAGAATGGGGGACAATCCCGGCGGTGTGATCCCTGTGAGCGTGCGTTAGAAAATGGTGGTGCTTCTGCTTGGAAGATGGAGTCCATGTATCCACCGAGAATGGCAGGCCTTGGGGCATTTCGATCGGCATCTCTGGATTCTGTGGGGGAATTTCGATGGCAGAGGAAGACGAAAGCGAAAGAATTGAATTTGAGCCCTAATCAGAAAATTCATGGTTCTCTCTCGAGGCTTCCACAGCAAGCAAAAATTTCGAAGTGGCGGGATGATTGAAGAGCAGTTTATTTATAATTTACCGCGTTTACCGTGTTTCAATTTCAAAAAGAATGACGAAGAATCGGTTGTTTTATTTGGGATAAATAAACTTTTTCTTTCCTACAATATTATTCTTAATTTTTAAAATAATACTTAAATTGTCCTAGTTAAATTATTTTTTCTCCCAAAAAAAAAGAAGAAAACAAAACCGTCCCTTTATGCATGTAACCTCCGAGCTTTCGATCAAGAATATTCATCTTTAACTCAAAAGGAAAAAGCGTTACAAAATACAAAATGCTTTGGGTGGTTTGGGAAATTAGAATTTATGATCACTTTCATAATTCAAATTGGAGTTACGACCCCCTCTTAAAAAAACTTTGACCTCACCCGTGACCCCTTTCAAAATTTTTAAAAGTGAAATTACCGTATTACCCTCAAGTTTCAAATTTCACCTCCTTCCCTCCCTATTCTTGAACCCTTCGTCACCCTCCATTCCCTCCCTATTCTCGACGTTCACATCCCTATTCTCGGACGTTCGCATTCACCCATCCACAGTCAACATTCTATTCCATCTCTTCCAATGTTTGGCATCCACCATCGCCAACATCATCGTCGTCTTGGATCTCGGCGGAAGCGAGGTTAGTGGGCCATTATCGTCGTCTTGAATTTCGTCTTGGATTATCGTCGTCTTGAATTTCGTCTTGGATTTCGTTACTTGTTGTTAGGATTTTATTTTCGACCCTATCTGAAGCAGCTAATTAGCTTTACGTTAGATTTCAAGGTTCCAAATATCGAAAATCGAACTAATCGTTATCCGGATTCAATCCCGATGCATCTCATTCTGGGATCAAAGAAATATTGTATCCGAGATAGCGGCTTGGTTCCAGGATCACTATGTTCTTCTGCCTTTCATCTCAAACCTTGTCCCAGTCTATGTCAGACTAGGATGAAAGGCAAAAGAATAAATTTCCTCCTGCCTTTCATCCCAGCCCCTATCCCGGTCCGGCTTGGACCGAGATGAAGGGCAGAAGTAGCATACCCTTCTGCAAATCATCCTGGTTCGTCTCGAATTGAGATGCTTGGTAGAAGGTCATTAGGACACCCACGAAGCCTTTTTTTATTTCATTTTCTTTGCTTAATTTGTAGTTTTGATTTAATTTTCTTATTTTAACTTTGTCTAGGAGATATGTATTTGAGTCTTAACCTAAACCGTAATGACTGGTTTCCGGCCTCATTAACAAACCTTGCCCATATAGATAAAAACCACTTCTAGGCTTAAAGCGAGGTTAACCCCAACCCAATTAGACATATTTAAGCAAACATGTTTGGTCCTATTTTGGACATGGACGTTGTATTTAACAGTTCATTGATCCATCACCTGTTGTTGAGAGAGGTTGAGGAACCTAGGCAGGATGTCATTAGCTTGACCAATTTGGGAAAAGGGTGCCTTTCGGTAAGAGAGAGTTTGACCTAATCACCAGGCTCAGACATAGGATAAATAGAGTAGATAACAATATTCTCGGCCGAAGACTTAGAGCACGGTATTTTAAGGACAGTGTGAGGGTTAAGTGTAAGGAGTTGGAGGAGATTTTGTGGAGCAGGGTTTTGACAACGACGAAGATGTTGTCAAGGTTGCCATAGTTTACTGCATATAGCTTGCCATGATGGGTAAGGAGAGGAAGCAGTTCGTGGATACAAACATGTTAGGTATTGTGGATCAGTGGGAGATGTTCTGCAATTATGACTGAAGTACGATGATTTTTTATAGGACACTTTGGAGCCTGAAGAACGCTCTAAAGGATAAACTACCGGAGTACCAACAGAAGGCGATGGACGACCCCGCACACGTTGAGACTTATAGTCTCTATGGATTTCTGTACTCGTTTCAGGTTAATGAGGTTTAAGTCGACTACATAATTAAATTAATTATTTAACTACATCTTTAATTTGACTTCATGGGATTCTAGGTATGGGTGTACGAGACTATCTCGACGTTGAGTATGCGATTAGCAACAAAGTTGAACGGCTATGTTATTCCTCGACTTCTCAAATGGTCGTGCACTTATTCTTGCGGGTTTCAGGTGTTGGCGCGTGATGTATTCGATAACACACAGGTAAGTAATTTTCAAATGATCATAAGTTTGATATTTGTTTTTCATTTGGATCTAATGATAGGTTTTATGCAGTCTAAGGTTACGGAATACTTGGAATCAACGAATATTGAGCGACAGCACATGGACCATACCATGCTTCCACCAGAAGCCCGCATCATATCCCTTCCAAGACATGACATTGACTTAAGACCTGATCCACATGTTATTTAAGCGCCTCCTCCTGTGAAAAGGGGAAATCCTAAAAGAAAAACAAAGGACAAAGGGAAGAAGATTGTAGAGGATCCGGTAGAAGAGGAAGTTGAGGAAGAGGCCCCTCTAGTGGACGACGTCATGGCTGATGAAGAAGGAAATGATGGGCAAGCGCCAGACAAGAGGACGAAAAAGAAGAAATTCAAGAAGAGGATCAGTAGACGGTTGATGAGGCTTGGTGATCGTGTTGGTGATATTGAGCCACCTTGGGTGGTATTAAAGTCACCCTGAAAGGTATTAAGAGGTACCTTAAGAAAATGTCAAAGGTACGCACTTTTTATTATATAAACTTAATTCAGTTTAGTTTTTACTGTTTTATTACAATAACTCTTATGGGTCGGATTTTTTGTTCAAAGTAAGTTCCCCAATTCGAGTAAATATTTTGGAGGTGAGGGTGGGCTCGATGGAGACGGCCCCTCGAATCAAGGGCCTGATAAGGACCCAAAGACAGATGGGAGTCCGAAGAATATGGACGAGGACCAAAAGCCTGATGAGGTTCCGAAGACTCCCGAGGAATTGAAGAATAAGGACGATGATCCGAAGACAGATCAGGGTAGAAAAACATGGACAAGGATCCGAAGACGGATGAGGACAATGCAGCAGTGGAGGCTTCCCTTGATCGTCAAGTCGGTGTAATTGAGGTAACTCCTACTTATTTCATGCTAACTAACCTGTATACTCACAAGTATCAGGTTGAATCTTGTCTTAGTTCATGTTCTTTAATCTCAGGACCTTACGATCGGTAGGTAGTATGATGGTTTCGCAGTGGATCAGTTAGGTGATCATGAATCTCGAGTGGGTGTAATTGAGGTAACCATCTTCTAGTGTGCTAGTATACTTTTATGCTATTATATTGTAATCTTATGCACTTTTTTGTATATCAGGATCTCACTATCAGTAGGCAACCCGATGTCCATCAAATAGGTGACCTACTGGGCGACTCGATAGGCGTCCCGATATGCAACACGCAGTATCACCGCAAGTGATCGTTAAGGTAAACTAAATGTCATACATTTTGTCATTTGTACTTACCTGATCTCATGTTAAATTGTGTTGTCCTGAACTCATCAAATGTGGTATAGGTTGAACTTGACCTTCACCAGGCCCCAACTGGCTGGGGGAAACTTTAGGATATGTACATACCAATTAGAAAGCGTGGGATCACCGTGGTGAACTACGACCCAACATGTCTCATTCCTCCACAATTGGATGAACAGTTCTAAAGATGGATGGATGACCCAAAAACTGACGGGAGAATGAGGTCTACTGCAGTTGGAATGCAAGGGAAAGAATGGTGTCACAATCTACTGGACTAGATTATCGAATTGAAGGATGAAGTAAGTACTTCTTACTCACTAAGTACGATATTGTGAATATGTTGATTACCTCGTTGTGAATATATTATATGACAAGTAGTTGATGCACTGGTACTGTTTACGACGAAAAAGTTGGACAAGTGTGTCCATCTATGTCACAATAAGTTTGCGATTGGCGACATACTTCTTTCTATAAGTACTTTTTACCCCTTTAGGTTCAATCTAATGAAATGCATATTCCAATTA
The DNA here is from genome assembly GCF_001995035.1 of Momordica charantia. Next base: position 444,127 of record NW_019104661.1, read on the forward strand.
CTTATGTAAGTCTTATGTCATCGTATTTCTACACAGACATTACTCAACCGAACAGATGGTCCATAGGCTGCCATGAAGTCGGGAGTCCTGGCCTCAAGAATAAAATGTGAATGGAGTAAGAAGAAAACCATCTTCCGATACGTGTTTGGTAGACAGTCGGACCACAACATGCCCTTGAATGACGCAGACATGGTGTATACCCCGATTAACATAGACGAGAACCATTGAGTGATGATCGACATCAATCTTATGGAGGGCGACCTAACTGTCTGGGATTCACTACAATCGACTACCCCACTGGAGGCACTCGAGAAGGAGCTGAAGCTCATGTGTACGATCCTACCTGCGGTGCTTCACTAAGGCAGGATGTTTGCAGTACGATCGGACTTACAAGTTGTGTCATGGAGGGTGTGTCGGGTTCGCGCATCCCAACAAAGTTGCGCGACAGAGTGTGGGATATTTTGTGTGAGATTCTTTGAGTATGATGTCACCGAGTCAAAGATGGACATTTTGACTCAAGCTAATGTTTATTTTTTAGGCGTCAATACACTATACAAATGTGGGAGCGTCATCCAATTTTTTGCCTCGCCGTCCTCCTCTGCCTCTGGCTCACATTCTGTCATCGCTCGCTACGCGATTCTGGTGAAATCTATGCATTACGAGGTTGGTGTACTTCAAAAAAGTGGACATTTTTATTTATTGCTAAATTTAGACAATTGTTTCTTCTGCTAGCTTTGAAAGGAACCAAAGAAATTTTATCAATTGAAAATTGAGAGTGCAATTTTATCGCTTGTAAATTTTAGGGTTTAATTTGTATGGGATCTAATTTTAAGAATTTTCTCTATGTTTTTCTTTAACCTAACAGAACTCAGCTTCCTTATTGATTATGTTTTCAGAAAACCAAATTAGAATAAAAATGATTTAAGTAGGAGAGTATGAGATTGGCATGTTCTTTCATGAGCTTTCTTATGAGTTATTGTCCTTGTAATGAAGTTCAGTCAAATTCAGATTAATGTTGGGAAATTTGGCTGTGGTATATGATGGATTTAGAGGTCTTTCAATTCATTGTTTGTTTTGAGTTGAGTGGCATATCCACATCTATGGAGGGAGGGACAATTCTTTTAGGAGAACCAAACCAACCAACAATTCTTTCAGGAGAACCAAACGGACCAAACCAAGTATACGAGGTTGCAAAATAGTGACTTTGGAGAGGACCAATTTTTAAAAAATGTAATTACAAAAGAGAGAGGCAGACATAGTAGGATTCCATCATCCCTATTCCCCCTAAAAAAATGTATTGGGTGCTTGTTTGTTGTGATGCAAGTACCAAATTAGAAAGGATAAAGAAAAATGTATTATTTGGTATTTGGATCCATGAGTTTTAGCAGAAATCTCAGGTTTTGGTTTTAGGTGTGATGATTTTGTTTTTTGTACTGATTTTAGTCCACAGCAACAAAAAAATCTCACTAACACTAAACAGAAGAAGAGGAAATGGTGAGTTCTTGAAATTGAGATCTAAATTAATTAATGTCTACTCTTACATAGTCCAAATCTTTGTATTATAGAATTTAATTTTGATGGTCTCATCATAGGAGTACTTTTTCGTGGTTGCTCGAGCTTGCTTAAATCTCATTCTCGTGCTCGTGGTTGCTCAGGTTTGCTATCATTCCTTTTGAAATTAGTTGAGGCAATGCAAAAAATTGATGATATATGTTTCCATATTTGTGGAATTGATACCCATATCCATTTTTACGTACTATGAATATGACGTTGAAAAGAATGGGTAGTTTATGTGCTTCATTTTTCTATTGCATAGTTTGTTTGTTTTATTCTCAATGAGAATTTTAGCATTAATTCTTCTAAGACGCTATTGGGAACTAACTGTTTGAAAGTATGTTTGTGACTAGAAGAAATATGTTATAAATTATTTGTTAGCCGTGAATATTTTTTTAATCATAATATCATCAGACAGTAAAGGTGATGAACCCATTACTGGAATCACGCGAGGTCGTGGGGAAACATGTGGTGAATTCTTGACAACAATCGTCAAGCACGCAATGGTAGTACAACAAGAGTTTATGCAATTTGATGCAACGATGGCGGTGGAGACATATTTTGTAACCTTGGTTCGGATGGAGATGAAGAATGTTATTTGTAAATTTAGAAAGCCATTTAGTTGTTTTTATTTCCTGACACTTGTAAATGTTTTGAATGACATGTATTGTTTAATGAAAATTACATTATTATCCAAGTAATTTGGCTATTTGAACTTTTTAAATTTAGCAACGAATTTTGAGGTTGATTTACATGGAAATTCAGGTTTGCAAATAAGGAAAATTAAAATTAAAAATTAAAACAATAATAAGGAAAATTAAAATTAAAAAAGAATAAAAAAACGACGAAATAACATCCTCGTCGCTAAGGCCAAATGGCGACGAAAATGTTATTTCGTCGCTAGGCAAAACATGTGACGAAATCCAATTTCGTCGCAAACATGCGACGAAAACACATAGTCGTGGCCTAAAGCCTTCAGCGACTCAGGAAAAAAATCTTTTCGTCGCCGATAACCTTCAGCGACAAATTTTACTTTGTGATGCAAATATTTCATCGTTGAAAGCCCTATTTTTTTTTGTAGTGAACAATACCCCTTTGAACTTCCCCTTTAGGTGAGCCCCATCAACAATCAATACTAATCTAATACAACTTAGAAAACCTCTAATTGATTGACCCAAAGCCATAAAAACATATTTGAAATATTTGTCATCTTGTAGTTCCAATTCGAAAATAGTAGTTGGGTTCATGATTTTCAATGCTTCACCATAAGCTGGTAGTGGACCGTATGGTAATGTTGGATTCCTCTAATAAGTCGGAGTGCTTCTTCACTGGACCGTCATGCTTTATCATAACTTAAAGTGACATCATACTCCTTCCTCATGTCTTATATAATGTCATTCGGTCTATACGTGCGGGAGACATCTATGAATTTCGATTGGACAAGATGTCTGACCACCCAACTCTTGGCTTGTCTATGATCCTGTTTCAAAACTCTACCATTGCACGTATGGACGGTACAATATTTTTTAATCTTGAACTGATTGCATTTCCTCAGCTTTGTAGCTCAAAGTCTCCACATGCAACTAGTATCAATGCACCATAGTATATCTAGTTATGGTGTCGACTTTTTTACTTTAAACTGAAAATTCATTCGCGTTGCAACTAAATGCATTTTCATAATCAACTCCTTCTTCGTATCAAATACTTCACCCTCCTTACCATCATTTATCTCAGAAGACTGTACCATGAGTTGCAATTTCTCATCATCAGTCTATCCGATGAGACCATTATATATTGTTTACCGGACCGCTTCATCCCTGCTAATCTCAGTGTTTACCTAATGCACATCAGGCTCTTCATCAACTGCATCATCATTGTCATCATTCTCATATTCTACTTCAGAGTCTCCTTCTTCTGACTATCTCAAAGGGTCATATGATTCATCACTTTCATCTTCGTTATTATTCCACACTCCTGACGCATCTCAATCACATACCCTATCATCTCCCAAATTACATGAAACAACATCTAAACCCAATGATGTTAAAGCTACTATATCTGACCTATATGCCCGTAGGATTGGTGTGGCGTTGGGAAGAAGAGGGGTTCGATAATGAGGAAGGAAATTATGGTATAGGATATGTGGGTTTCTAGAATGGGGGAAATATAAGCTGTGGGCATAGGAATGGAGGACACGTGTTGGCCTACATAATATGGGAAAGAAGGCATGTACGTTTCATTCCCATGTACCTGCTTTGACACGGTAGATATGTATACAGGCAATTCAGATACATCCTCACCGGTAAAAAAAAAAAATCAGGTCATTGTCATCAGTTATCTCCATTACACAAACTTTAGTTTTAAAATGATATACACGTCTAATTATAATATCAAACTATAGGGGGTTTATATTACTCAATCTATACACATGACCTAGAAATTCTTCGTACGTGGTTATAGTATCCACTGTCAATCCTCTCGTACGACCACCAACATAATCTTTTTCACTATGGTTCCATTCTCCACCGAATGTTATGAGAACACGAGGCATCCTGCAAATAGAATAAACTATGTGAGATAAGAAAATCATTAACAAAAAAACATTTTAAAAAATAATAATAAAAGAAAAAAAATTGTCATCCGGGACATGTCTCGGACCATTAACAAAAAAACATTTTAAAAAATAATAATAAAAGAAAAAAATTGTCATCCGGGACTGTCTCGGATCAATCTTGGTCCGAGACATGTCCCGAACTAATCTTGGTTCGGGATTACTCCGGACATGTCTCGGACCAATCCTGGTTCGGGAATAGTCCGGGATGTGTCCCGAATCATGTTCGGAACCAAGATGCACCGGGGTTGAACACACATTCAATCCCGGTGCAATTTAACTCCAATCCTAGACCAGGTATTGGTTTGGGACAACGATCTGAACAACGTTTTTTTCTCTTCTTTTTTTCTTTTCAAGAAGCTCATTCCAGCATAATATATAAATGGAGAAATGTTTCAAATAATTTCAACAATTTTAAAGTGAAAAGGTTGGAAGTATAACATACCTAACTTTTTAAAAGTGAAAATGTGGAGAAAATGATTTTCGATAGTGTGGGGACAATGATCAAACATGTGGACAATCATGTTTCTTCGAGAGGATTTAAAAAACGTGAACTGTGTTTCTTTGTTTTGAAGTTCAAAACATCTATAAAACAGGGTTTAAAGTTTGGTGGAATAGTTAGATGAAAATTTAATATATCATAAATGCATGTTTATTAACCATGAGGGTAAATTCTTCTTAATCTAAGGATAAAAAATTGAAGAGGTAAAAAATAAGGAAGGTGGGACCACAAACTAGGTTTTTTCAAAAGGGGGTCATTTATTCGATTTCAATTATTGAAAGGGTCATAAATCCCAATTTTCCTAGTGGTTCCATATTGATATTGTTTGGGGTGGAAAAGTGTTTCAATGGGAGATATCTTATTTGGCTTGCAAAGGTTGTTTGAGGTAAGTCTAAGTTATCCTTCCACATGTGTGTTGTTGTCTGTCCGGTCGAACAGGGTGGGTTCGGGTAGCTCAAGCCAAGAATAGAAAATATTTTTTATTAAAATTATTTAAAAAATGTTTAATTAATAAAGAGACGTTTGATCCTTCGTTAAAAAAACAAAACTTTGTTTTATTTTAATGTTATAACGTTTTAATCTTAATTAAAAATGTTACTAGATTAATTTTGTAAAATGTTTTGGTTTTCCTTCCTACAAAAGTAAAAACCCTTGCTGATTTCTTTTCGGACACAGAAAATTTTTCTTCATCTATAATCTTGTCTGCAAATTTAGAGCATTCTTTCTTCGGTTTCAATCCGCTCCAATGAGTGCACGTCTGATTCAAATGTTGTGTTAACCTTGGAAAGCAACCGACAACAGAACGATTAGTACAGAGAACGTATCAAATTTACTTTCAAGGCAATGAATTCTACGACACAACAATTTTTAATTGGATAAAACTTGGCTCCTCACTAGTAAGGAGCTACCTTATCCTTACCACCATTGAATATTTGACAACTCATTATATTTTAAAATAAATTTTTGTTTTTGCATTTCTCTGAGTTGTCAAATATTTAAGAATGGTAAGGACAAAGTTGTTCCTTACTAGTGAGGAGTCAAGTTTTATCCTTTTTAATTTTGTTTCCTCTTCTTCTTGCTCTTATATTAACCAGTTGAACTAGGATTAATAGGAGATAGTATTATCGAGACGAAGCGAGGACAGGATGTCATGCCCCATTTCATTCCTCATCCTTGCAAAATCCACCTCAAAATTTTGCATGGATGAGCTCTTATGGAGAATTATTTCCTGTTTATTTTTTTTAAAGAAATTTTCAAATTAAAAGGTAATTCTCTAGCGTAACCGGATGAATGGTTAAATTCCCATAAAGAACCCCTTTTGGAAAATAAAATTTGTTATATTTTATAAGAACGTCTTGTATTATGAATTATGAGACGTTCTTTTATATATATATATATATATATATATATAATCATAAGTGTAAATTTCAAAATTCAAATTATCAATACATAAGTCTCAAAATGGGAACACATCATTGATGTCGTATTATGAATTTTTAATATATATATATATATGTATGTGCTTAATTAAAAACGTAGCACTTTTTTTCCTCTAAGTATGATATTTTAAAATTAGTTTCGTAAATCATTGATTGAATTTGATAATGATAATTAATACATTGTTATTTCATCTGATAATTTAATTATAGATAATTATCCTTTTGATTCTTTTAAGTTTCCACTTGTCACTTTGTTGGTCTTTGAGTTTTCAAATGCACCAATTTAACCCCTAGTTTTGATTAAAAAAAATGTTTTAAAAGTCCTTGTACTAATATAATCGTTAATCTGCTAAATGTAAAAATAATTAGGATTTACAATAGGGTGAATCTGGCAAACTGACTTGAAAAGAAAGGATGACATGAACATTTTCTCATGGTCGATGCCCCTCGACTCCTAAAAGTGTCAATACCACCTTCCCAAATCCTATGGATGTTTTTTAAAAGTTTATGAATTAAAATGAACGTTTGAAAGTTCAAAATTAAAATAAATAAATTCAAAGTTTAAACTAAAATAAAAATAAATTCAAATTCAAGAACAAAATGAGATTTAGAGTTATTTTATTTAATATATATTAGATTTGCAAGGGAGCTTAAATAACTACAAATCTTGCACAACAGAAATAAATTTTACAAAGTTAGAACCTAAAACGTATTTGCAAAATACACATATATATCAATAACTATACATCTATATTATATTAAATACTATATCAATATATTCTCAAAAAAGAAATATTATATCAATATAATATGTCGCAACGTCATCGCGACGCGGAGCGGCCGACGTTGAACTTGCGACATGAGTGATGACACTCCAACCCAAGGTGCCACCACCTCAGGATATAATCTATGTTCCGTTTTAAAATACAAATTTTGTATTTTGAATTTTGTTTAAAAAAAACTCTAAAGGAAATCTTTTATTTAAAATAATTATTTAGTAAAAATAACATGAAACATGCAAAGACTCGAACTTGGGTCATGTTCATTAAAAAACCAAACCTTTGCCATTAACAAAGGTTCTAATTTATTTTTTTAAACTAAAAAAAACCTACGAATTTGTTCAATTAAAACAAAAATAAATAACTTTTTTTATTTATTTCGAAATTAACAAGATTATTTAAAAAAAAGAAAACTTTTATTTAAAAATAAAGTCAAATTTACTTTTAACAAAAATTATTTGCTAAAACTGATTTTTTTGTTAAGATTTTTTTTGAAACTCATGACCACCAAACCATTAAAAGGAATTTTTTTAAAAAACAATGAGATTTTATTCTAAAATACTCCGTTTTTATCTCCTACTTTTTTTTTAAATCCTGTAGCAGAATATTTGTTTTTATCTCTTAAACTTTGAATCCAAATTTAAAAGAATCCAAATTTTTTTAAACAAGATTTATTTTATAACACTCCTATTTTTTTTTCAACGTATTTTAACCAAAATTTTAAAGTAAAATATTTTATTAAAATAAAATAAAATTTATATTTATTTCATTTAAAAAAACTCTTCTTTATTAGAAAAAGAAGATCTTTTATTTTAAAACAACATTTAAAATATCAAAATCCTTATTTTATTTTCAAAAAACTCATTTAAAATTAATTTAGAAGATTTTTTTTATCTTAAAAAAAAGTTTCTTACTGAAAGCATTTTCTTTTAAGAAAAGTAAAAAAAAAAAACTTTTTCTTCAAAAAAACATTTTTTTAAAAAAAGAATCTTTTGATAGAAACAAAAGAATCTGTTTCAAATTAAAAGCATGATTTTCAAAACCAATTTTCGTATTTGATACTTACGTAAAACGCACTATCGGGAAGGATATCGTCGGAGCGCCAGCGGGCTTGGAAGAAGCTGTGAAGAAGGTTGTTGCTACTGTCGTTCGTGTTGTTCCCTTGCATCGTCGGAGGTCATGGGTATGAAGGAGAAAAGTGGTGATGGTGGGATAAGAGAGATGGAGAGAAGAAGATACGGTGATGAGTTTCTAACTCTCTGCCATGCACTGTATGCACTGTCCCTTAATACATAAAAAAAATAACGGTAAAAGAGGAAGAGTCAAAAGAAGAGAAAAAAAAGGAGGGAGAAGAAGAAGAGAAGGATGACAGTTATGACGAAGGAAAAACGGGAGGAGAAACCAAATTCTTATTTTTAACCAAAACATAATATATTTTTTTAATTAAAAAACCTTTATTTAAAACAAAATTCTTTATTTAAAATCAAATCTTTTTATTTCTTTTACTTTAATAATAAATCAAATTCTTTAAAACAAAATCTATTTTTTTAATTTAATTTTAACTTTAGCTTATAACCTTATAGTATTTTAAACCAAAATAATCAAAACAAAACTTAATAAAACAAAAATTAAATAGTAAAAATTAAAATTAAAATGAAGCCGGACCAAATACGGTGTCTACATAATATAAATGTATAGTTATTTTCTGCTCGATTTCTTTTCACTATATTTTTAGGAATCCAACGAAGGGGCACACTCGCTTGCAAGAGAAGCATTAAGGTTTGGGCACGCGTGTCTTTGGCTGTCTGATTTCCCTCCCTCGTTTGTCAGTGCGCTGAAGCTGATAGGAAAAATTTTGTAGCCTTTATGGCATCTTGAGTTTAATAAAAGCATTTCCTTTTATTAAAAAAAACTATATTAAAATAAGGGAGAATCTTATAAAAACATTTTTAGATTATTATACCCTTCATTTAATTTATAAATTTACCAAGCATGTCATTGAAAATGAATTGTAAATAAATAAATTAATTAATTATCAATAGTCACTTAATTATAAACCATAATAATTAAATGGAATCCAAAAAGTTGAAATATGTAAAAGATTGTTATTTAATTTATGAAAGTTTAATTATTTTTACTAATAATAATAAATAATAGAATTTCAAAAGTTGTACCATTGCAAAATGTTTGTAACTTTTTTATCTAATACATATATAAATAGACATTTTCTTCCATCATTTTCCATCAATACTCAAGCTACATCTTTTCATTATTTTTTGTTGTCTCTTATTTTCTTGCTTTAAAGTTCTCTCTGATCATGAAAGTAACTGATCAAGACATACATGATACGTTCAAGTCTGAATGAAATTTATATATCGAAGCTGTATCTTGATTTGTAAGTTTGTGTAGTTATAATTTTACTTTGATGAAGTTAAATAATGATGTTTGTCTAACAAGACCAATCTATCTATTGATTTAGTTTTTAATTTAGCTTTTGTTATTTTATAATTGCTATATTATTATTATTTTTATTTGTTAATATTTTTTATAACTATAATTATTATGTTATTTTTATTAAAAATTCTTTTGCATATTTTAATTTTAATTAGGTAACTCAATCTTATAGCTTCAAAATTGATAAGAAATTTGTTTATCAGATATTGAAAAATTATTTTTAGGTTATTATAACTTTTTTTAATTTATAATTTTACATAACATGTCATAGAAAATTAATGGTAAATAGTAAATTAATTAGTAAATTATAAATAATAAGTATCAACCATAACAATTGCATGGATCTAAAAAATTTATTTTTTAAGACAACAAAGAATCGAAAAAATTAGAATATTTGAAAGGTTGTTGTTTAAGTTAGGAAGAACTTAATTATTTTCATTAATAATAACTAATAATAGAATTTCAAAAAATTTCATAATCTACCAATATAAATAGGTATTTTATTCCAAATTAATGGTAAATAGTAAATATCAACCATAGCATAAATCTAAAAAGTTTATTTTTTTAAGACAAATATAGAATCTAACCAGTTAGAATGGGTAAAAAGGTTGTTATATTTAATGTATAGTTAATAATAATTAATAATAGAATTTCAAAAGTTTTAGAGTTCTCAAAGATTTATAATTTTTCATCATCTATCAATTTTTACCAACACTTTGAACTATATTTTTCTTTTATTTTGATTTATCTCTCTCATTTTTTTTATTTAAAGCAACTCAAAAGTGAAGACATATCTACTCAGTTCAAGTCGGCACAAAATTTGTATATTAAAGCTATATTCTAATCCGTAAGTTTAAAAAGATTTAGTTATTTTTATTATTTAATCATGTGAAAGGTTAGAATATAAAGAGTTAGAATATTTATAGTTTCGAAAAATTTTGTAACTATTTATCTCCTACGACAAGAGTTTTTTTCTTACTCTTTTTCTAAAAAATTTTCTCACCAAAACTTGAACATTCTTTATCATTCAGTATATTTTTCTCATTTAGTCAAAAAAATACTTTGATTACCTACAATACATAAGTAATTTTATTTCTTTTTAGGCATCGTTATATTGAGGAACAAAAAATGATGAAATATCCATAAATATGTGTTTTTAAAAAAAATTTTAAAATAATCGAAAAATATACGTTGAGACGTCGATTTTATAAGATAAATGTGGAAAATACAAAAACTTAATGAGGTAAACATTGAAAGATAAAGCTCAATTATATAAAATTTTTAACTATTTAATTAATTTTTATGTTTTTATACTTCAAGATAAAACTATAAAATTTCACATGCACACCAAGTTTGTAGATTTACTAAGGTTTGTCTTTTTTTTTTTTTAATTTAATCAAGATATATATTAGGGAGTAGTGGATTAGGGTATGTGCAATAAACATAAATCGCGATAAGGAGCCTGATCTCGAAGATGTAGCAATAAGATCTATTTAGATGTGGAAGCGGTATAACCTTAAATTTTATACGAGGGATGACATATGGTTGTAAGCCGTTTAGGACTCATTTGGTAACGTTATCGTTTCTTGTTTCCAATTTTCTTAAGAAATTTAGGCATTTTACAACTAACTATATCGATTGTTTCTCATTTTTTTGGAAACATTCTCAAATTTGTATAGAAATTTTGGAAATAATTAAAACAAAATTTTGTTCCAAAACACAAATAAAAAGAAGGGTTTACCATACTTGAATTCATGGATGTTTGGGACCATGCAATTCAATTTTCTTTATTAAAAATGAAAAAACAAAAATAAAAAATATGAACGTTACCAAACGGACATTTAAAAAACATTGGTCAAAATAAACATTGAAGATAAATAAATAACTACGAGAAAATAAGAATAATGGTCTTAAATATTGGGTTGGTTGCCCCCTTGATTTGGTTCCATCGAGTAGAAAAACCGACCAATCCAAATTTTTGAATTGATCTAAAAAAACTCCCTAGCCCGACCCAACCCGACCATATACACGCTACTAATTTTACAACTACTTTTATAAAGATACATACTTATAATATTTTTGATCATGCTACTCATCCAAAAAATCCTCTCTCCATCCCCATTTAGAAATTGGGTGTCAAGTAATAACCCAACTCAAAATGCCAAAATCCATCCAGATACCTAACAGGAGGTTAATATTGTTAATGGCCTGAAATAGCATGTTCACAAGCCTTCGTCCCTTTTGAAACCACCAAGAATATGAGGTAAAAGAAAAAGAAACAGTCAATCCATCTTTGACCACAGATCTCCAACCACTTTTTCTCAAATACAAATATTACCTCAGCATCTCTGGTTCTGTTTTCTTCCCCTCGCTGAAAAAAGAAAATGCACAAACCAAATGAAATCTTCAAAACTTACAATTCATGAACTCATTTTCTTCAGCCACCACCGGTGTTAATGGTGGCTTTTCCTGCAAGAGAGAGGTGATTAGCAAATAAAAGGAACCCGGAAGACGAATACGAAGACGAAGAAGAAGGAATGGACGGGCAAGAGTCGGCATCCAATTCCACAGACGATACAATCGTCTGCTATGCTCCAACCATGATCACTACAAATGGGGTGTGGCAGGGCGATAACCCTTTGGATTATTCTCTCCCCCTCTTCATCTTGCAGTTAACAATGGTAGTCGTCTTGACTCGCACTCTCGTTTTCCTCTTGAAACCCTTTCGCCAACCTCGAGTCATCTCTGAAATTTTGGTGAGCCTGCAAATTAATATAATTGATCGATATCTATTAATGATAGTTCACTTTTGTTTGTAGCACAAAAACAGGGTTGAAGTATAATTACAATTCCTCTGTACTCTACCATTGATGACATTTGGTTTCTCTTCTCTGTGTTAATAGGGTGGAGTGATTCTGGGGCCTTCGGTACTGGGGAGGAACGCTAAATTTGCCAACGCCATGTTTCCTTTAAGAAGTGTAATGGTGCTTGAAACAATGGCGAACGTGGGGCTTCTCTACTTTCTGTTTTTGGTTGGTGTGGAGATGGATCTCTCAGTGGTTCGTCGAACTGGGAAGAAGGCAATGGCCATAGCTTTGGCTGGAATGATTCTTCCATTTGGAATAGGAGCTGCATTTTCAAACCAGATGCATGAAAAGTGGGAAAAAGACATGAACTTGGGCACTTACATTATGTTTCTTGGTGTTGCCCTCTCTGTGACTGCTTTCCCAGTGCTTGCTAGAGTCCTTGCAGAGCTTAAACTGATTAATTCAGAGCTAGGAAGGATTGCTATGGCTTCTGCCCTTTTTAATGATATGTGTGCCTGGGTTCTCTTAGCTTTAGCCATAGCCTTATCTGAGAATGATTCCTCATCTTTGGCTTCTTTATGGGTTGTACTCTCAAGTGCAAGCTTTGTTCTGTTTTGCATCTTCATCGTTCGACCGACCATCTCATGGATGATTCGAAGAACCCCAGAAGGAGAAAGTATCAGTGAGTTCTACATCTGTTTGATTCTCACAGGGGTTATGATCTCAGGGTTTGTTACAGATGCCATTGGAACACACTCAGTTTTTGGGGCTTTTGTATTTGGGTTGGTTATTCCAAATGGACCACTTGGGGTGACTCTAATTGAGAAGCTTGAGGACTTTGTCTCAGGGCTTTTGCTCCCTCTTTTCTTTGCCATAAGTGGGCTTAAGACTAATGTATCTGCCATAAAAGGAATTGGCACTTGGATATCTGTTCTATCCATCACTGTCCTTGCTTGTATTGGCAAAGTCATTGGAACTCTCCTTGCCTCCATTTGTTATCAGATGTCGTATCGTGAAGGCGTCACGTTAGGCTTGCTTATGAACACCAAAGGCCTCATTGAAATGATCATCCTCAACGTCGGAAAGGACCAAAAGGTAAACACTCCTAAACTTGTCTCCCCTCCTAGATCCTTAAATTACATGAGTAGCAACATATATTGACTTGAAATTCACTGTAAATTTAACAACTTGGGTTGAGTTTTCTCTCTTTTCTTACCAAATAATCAATGTAAAATGTATGTGCAGGTACTAGATGATCAGACATTTACAATTATGGTGATTGTAGCTATCACTATGACAGGGATCATAACACCTGCAGTTACCGTAATCTATAGGCCAACAAGAAGGTTTCTACCATATAAGAAACGAACGATTCAAGCATCGAAACCAGATTCGGAGTTCCGAGTACTAGTCTGCATCCACACACCTCGAAACGTACCAACAATCATCAACCTCCTTGATGCATCCTACCCAACCAAGAGATCCCCAATTTGCATATATGTGCTGCACTTGGTGGAACTCACAGGACGAGCCTCCGCCATGCTCATTGTCCACAACACCAGAAAATCAGGTCGCCCTGCCCTAAATCGAACCCAGGCTCAATCAGATCACATCATCAATGCATTCGAGAACTATGAACAACACGTTGATTGCGTCTCAGTCCAGCCCCTAACAGCCATTTCCCCCTACTCCACAATGCACGAAGACATCTGCAATTTAGCCGAGGACAAACGCGTTGCCTTCATAATCATCCCATTCCACAAGCAACAAACCGTCGATGGAGGAATGGAAGCTACAAATCCAGCATTCAGATTGGTAAACCAAAATGTGTTATCCAACGCACCTTGCTCCGTCGGAATCCTAGTGGATCGGGGCCTAAATGGCTCCACTCGAACCGCATCGAACAAGGCGTCTCACTACAACATAATCTTGTTGTTCTTCGGCGGACAAGACGACAGAGAAGCTTTAGCATACGCGTGGAGAATTTCAGAGCATCCAGGAGTGAGCTTAACCGTAATGAGATTCATCGCCGGAGTAGAAGCAGTCGAACCAAAACCAGAAGACAACGAACCTACAGCTTTAACCATGGAAACAGAAATCGACAAAGACAGGCAGCTAGACGAGGAATTCGTAAACGAATTCAGGACGAAGAATGTGAACAACGAGTCGGTCACTTACACGGAGAAGGTGTTGAACAACGGCGAGGAGACAGTGGCGGCCATTAGAGCAATGAGCGATGCTCACGACCTGTTTATCGTGGGCAGAGGAGAAGCTAGGGCATCGCCTCTA
>NW_019104662.1:0-10985 GCF_001995035.1 Momordica charantia
GTTGTTATCCCAGCAGCCTCTATAAATAGCTGCTGGATTTCAGTGTTTAAAGAATACAATTCTCTTCAAGATTTCTACCTAGATTGTGTACACCAAAATTGGTATCAGAGCATCCCGATTTTCTGGGTTGTTATGGCGGGAAAGAAGTCAATCAACATTGGAGATTCTTCCCTCGCMAACAAAGAAATGGAGCAAASCTCCATTCTCTCRCCACGATCGTCAACCGCACGCTTGCTGTCGGTTGAAGGAGAGGTGAAAGCCATCCAACAGGMTGTCGGCGAGATTAAACAAATTCTGGAGATTATTCACGAAAAGCTAGAAGCTATGAGTGTCCATCAAACTCCAGYGCKAAACGCGCCCYTGCYGCAAGAAAGAATGGGYCAAGAAGGGAGGGCWGAGGGTCATGATCAGRCGTATCCCCAAGAAAGRCATGTCAACCCTCCAAGAAGACAGCAGGCGGCCCGTCTAGGTCCAAGAAACTTTCAAGAACCACGCCTTTTCCATCAAGAAATCAATCGGAATCCCCTGTTTCAGCGKCGGCATGAGGTACTTTTTGATTCTTCAAGCGATGAAGACAATGAAATGATTGCTTTTGAAGGGGAACATTTTGGTAGGTACCCTAATCCCATTAGGAATCCAGAACAAAGTGAATATAAAATGAAGATTGATCTTCCTAATTTTAATGGAAAAATGGATAAATGGATATTGAAGGATTCTTAGATTGGGTAAAGAACGTGGAAAATTTCTTTAGCTACATGGGTACTCCTGAACATAAAAAGGTCTGTTTAGTCGCGTTGAAACTGAAAGGGGGAGCTTCAGCTTGGTGGGATTAGTTGGAAATCAATCGGCATCGTTATGGGAAGCAACCCATTCGTAATTGGGAGCGTATGAAGAAACTCATGCGTGAACGTTTCCTCCCCATCAATTTTGAGCAAGTTTTATACAAYCAATACCAGAATTGTAAACAAGGTTCCCGATCCATAGCTGATTACTCCGAAGAGTTTCATCGGTTAGGTGCAAGAACCAACCTCTTGGAAAGCCAACAACATTTGGTTGCAAGATTCATTGGTGGTTTGCGTGCGGATATTAAAGAACAGATCGCATTGCAACCAATCAGTTACCTCAATGAAGCCATTTCAACAGCAACTACCATTGAAGAACAAATTGGCAACCGTTTCAAGAAACAGTATTCAAGAAGAGGGAATTGGGACCAAGGGGGAACATCCAAACGATCCACTCCTCTGGGAGATAATGATTTTGCTCCTCCTTTCACGTCAACACCTCCTAAAGGTAAGTCTTCTGAACCTGATTCTGTTAAGGCTAAATCCATTGCTAGTGTGGCAGGAAAACGACAAGGAAACATGTATTCCCGACCAACATTAGGCAAGTGCTTCCGGTGTGGACAAACTGGGCATTTATCTAATGACTGTCCTCAACGAAAAGCTATCAACATTGTTGATGACGACGACACACAAGACAACAGTGGAGAAGAGCTGGAGGAGGATGTCGACTATGTTGCCCCAGATGAAGGAGATATTGTTTCATGTGTTCTCCAACGAGTGTTGTTGACACCTAAAACCGAAGTGGCTTATCAAAGACACGCTCTCTTTAAAACTAGATGCACGATCAACGGGAAAATCTGCAATGTTATAGTMGATAGTGGCARCACTGAAAATGTCATTKCAAGTAGGTTGGTTACTACTTTACATTTACCTTTATCCCCTCACCCTGCCCCTTATAAGGTGTCTTGGATTAAAAAAGGGGGTGAGGYACATGTTACMCATACTTGCACGATAGCATTGTCCATTGGGRCAACCTAYAAAGATCAAATTGTATGTGATGTACTCGACATGGAYGTCTGTCATGTTCTATTGGGAAGACCATGGCAATTTGATACCCAAGCTCTCCATAGAGGGAGAGACAATACTTATGAGTTTCTGTGGATGGGTAAAAATGCGTCTGTAATAGCCTACACATAGGTCCCAAAAAAGAACGCGCTAAGGTGGTCCTTCTACCGTTAAACCCGTCTAAATCTCTTCCTTTAAAAGACAGTGATAAAGGGAAGGGTAGCCTTTTCACCATTACTTCAGCCAAAAAATTCATTGGACAATCGAATGATCCTATCCTCAGGTTGATTGTTAAAGAGTTTGGTTCCATGGATGATAGCTCGAATATTCCTCCTGCTGTCAGTCAATTATTGACACAATTTGCGTCCATACTGGAAACACCAATAGGACTACCCCCTCTCCGAAACATCCAGCACAACATTGATTTTTTACCAGGGGCACCACTCCCTAATTTGGCACATTATCGAATGAGCCCAATCGAATATAAGATACTTCATGACCAAATCCAAGAGTTACTTGATAAGGGGCATATACAACCAAGCTTGAGCCCTTGTGCGGTGCCCGCCCTTTTGAATCCCAAAAAGGATGGCACTTGGCGAATGTGCGTCGACAGTCGTGCCATAAACAAAATAACAGTGAAATATCGGTTTCCCATACCAAGGATTACGGATCTTTTGGACCAATTGGGCGGCACTACTATCTTCTCCAAGGTTGATCTCAAGAGTGGCTACCACCAAATTCGCATTAGACCTGGCGATGAGTGGAAAACCGCATTCAAGACGAATGAGGGCTTATTTGAATGGCTTGTTATGCCATTCGGGTTATCTAATGCCCCAAGTACCTTCATGAGACTTATGAACCAGGTTTTGTTCCCTTTCATTAACAAATTTATTRTTGTTTACTTCGATGATATTCTCATTTATAGCCTTAATATGCATGACCACTTAGAACATCTTAAATTACTCTTCACCACTTTGGCCGTTAACAAATTAGTAATCAATATCAAAAAGTGCCTTTTTGTCACTACTGAAATATCATTCTTAGGCTTTATCATTGGTCATAATAGAGTTCAGATGGACCCTTCTAAAATTAAGGCCATAGCCGAATGGGGGGAACCTAAAACAGTTAAAGATGTCCMATGCTTTCTAGGGCTTGCATCATTTTATAGGAAATTTATTAAACATTTTAGCTCGATAGTAGCTCCATTAACCAACTGTCTTAAAAGGGACAATTTTACTGGGGACAACCACAACTTGATAGTTTCCATCTCATTAAAACTAAACTTTGTCAGAGCCCCGTCCTCGCTCTTCCAGACTTTGATTTCCCTTTTGAGGTCGCGGTAGATGCATCCGGTATAGGTATAGGAGCTGTCCTTTCTCAACATAATCACCCTCTAGAATATTTTAGTGAGAAACTTAGCCCATCCTATCAATAGTGGAGCACATATGAACAAGAACTCTATGCCCTTGTACGGTACGTGCATTAAAACAATGGGAACATTATCTGCTAAGCAAAGAATTTGTATTGTTTACGGATCATTTTTCCTTAAAATTTTTGCATACTTAAAAAACAATAAGTCGTATGCATGCCCGTTGGTTGTCTTTCCTCCAACGATTTGACTTTGTAATTAAACACAAAGCGGGAACAACCAATAAGGCGGCAGACGCTTTGAGTCGGAAGAACACCCTCTTAACAATCCTTAAGGGTGAAATTATTGCCTTTGACTATTTACCGGACTTGTATGAAATCGATAAAGACTTCCAAGACATTTGGTACAAATGTTCTAATCATATGGCCATCGACGACTACCATATTGTAGAAGGATATTTATTCAAAGGAAATACACTCGGTATCCCGCACACTTCCTTAAGGGAGGCTATTTTGCGGRATGCTCATGCGGGTGGCCTTGCRGGGCACTTAGGCCGTGATAAAACTTTGGACATCGTCACTTCTCGTTTCTATTGGCCCCACATCCGCAAGGATGTCTTTAACTATGTCACCAAATGCTTTACTTGCCAAWCATATAAAGGCTCCACGSAAAATACTGGCCTCTATACACCTTTGCCAGTCCCAGAAAGTATATGGGAGGATCTGTCCATGGACTTCGTTCTTGGACTACCCCGAACACAACGGGGATTCGACTCTGTCATGGTGGTAGTAGACCGCTTCAGCAAAATGGCACATTTTGCGGCATGTAAAAAGACCTCCGATGCAATCGCCATAGCTACATTATTTTTTAGAGACATTGTCYGACTTCATGGCATTCCTAAATCCATTGTCTCGGATCGTGATGTCAAATTCTTAAGCCACTTTAGGCGCACACTGTGGAAGAAATTTGACACGTCTCTCAAGTTTAGCACCACCAGCCATCCGCAGACTGATGGCCAAACAAAGGTCACCAACCGATCTTTGGGAAACCTCATTCGATGCATCAGCGGGGATCATCCTAAACAATGGGACATGTCGCTTGCTCAAGCTGAGTTTGCCTATAACCACATGAAGAACAGAACCACAGGGAAGTCCCCATTTGAGGTAGTCTACACTAAACTCCCTAGATTAACTTTAGATTTGGCTAAACTTCCTTCCTCTGTTGATCTCAGCCTAGAAGCCGAAGAAATGGCCAGCCGCGTGACCGAGTTACATCAGGAGGTCCGACGACACATTGAGCAATCCAATTCCAAGTATAAAGCTGCTGCTGACAAGAAAAGAAGACCGAAAGAGTTCCAAGTAGGTGACCTAGTCATGATTCATCTAAGGAAAAGCCGATTTCCAACGGGGACCTACTCTAAACTCAAAAAGAAGAAATTGGGACCCTTTCAAGTAATCGAGCGCTTTGGATCGAATGCATACAAGGTTCAGCTTCCATCAACTTACAATTTCAGCCCCATATTTAACGTGGCTGATCTTTACACTTATAGCCCACCAGATTCCTTTCAAATAAACCCTTAACTCGAGGACGAGTTCTTTTTAAGGGTGGGGGAAATTGATGTAGTTAGTAGGTTATGTCGGTTAGTTAGTTAAACTGTTAGTTCTTGGTTGCTGTTATTTTAGTTATTGAGTAGTTGTTATTTTAGTTATTGAGTAGTTGTTATCCCAGCAGCCTCTATAAATAGCTGCTGGATTTCAGTGTTTAAAGAATACAATTCTCTTCAAGATTTCTACCTAGATTGTGTACACCACATTTTCACTCCTTCAAGACTTTGTATTTCTGAACAATTTTCTGTTCCTTTTCACGATATCAATGAAGAGTTCATTTCTTGTCAAAAAAGGAAAAAATTTGTACAACTTGCCAGCTTCAGCATGGCACTTTGGCGCTTTATAATGGATAGAGCTCTTAGGAGAAGAAATCCATTCATTGTTGGAGAGGAGGTATTTGGCAGTAATAATTTTCCTCCACAGGATGTTGGTCTTTCACTCCATCTAACCAGATTGCTACCTCCCTGGGCATTTGAAAATAGATAGATACTATATAGGAATGCTAGATAAGAATGCATTTGCAAGTGTGAATCAGCCACCTTTTGAGMAAACCTGGTGCGGTGCTTCCATTTGGCTAGCTTATTTTCTTCCAAGGTAACTAAAGGGCCATCTCCTAGCAGAACACCTCTACATTAAAGCCATGTATCCACCTCAYTGTCTTTCATATTGATACCCACTATAGAAATCTTGCTCAGACGGACTTTTAGCACTTCAAACAGGTTAATAACTTAATGTAGATTTCTGATTTTAGCATGGTCGTGGCTGGTGAAAAGGAGTGTCATTTGCAAATTGCAGATGACTAAAATGGATGGAATCTCTCCCCACTTGGCCTTGAAGGACCCTTTCTGATGGCCTTATCCCAACAGTGAGCTAAACAATTCTGCATAGAGCATAAAAAGGAAGGGGGATATGGTCTTGCTTTGTACTTTTCACGGCTCTTAATGAAAAGTGCTGCTTTTTTATATATATTTTTTTGAATAAGAAACAAATTTATCATTGATTAATGAAAAATGTTYAAAGAGACAAACTTGCGAAAGAGTGAAAGAAAAAGCAAGAAAACATAGAACCRGACCTCCAAAAGCAAAAAGAAAAATACAACAGAAAGCCAGAGAGGGGGGTGGTGGTGGTGGTGAAGAACTCCCAATTCAAACAAATGTCCTGCAGAGAGTAGTCTGAAAACTATTTGGACCGACCAATGATTCTCAAAATCTCTGAGGATTCTTTGGTGGAAACCGAAAGGGAATTTTTATTAGAATGTCAAAGATCTGTCTTCTATTGGACAGGAAAGCTCCTTTTATAATAAGGGAGCTGGAAACTAGCCGTTACTAACTAACATCTAACAAGAAACTAGCTGTTAGGCTTATAACCAACTAACAACTAACAACTTTAGCCTTTAACCAAAAAATACACTTTACAAGACTACATCAGAATATTGATTATAGAGGATCTGCTCATAATTGATGGGAAGAAACCGAGTTCTCATAAGTTTTTTCATTTTTTCCCACGTACCGATGGGGAGTTTGCCAAAACGTTGGCGATTTGTCTCGAGTTGCTCCCACCAGGCTGAGGCTCCCCCTTTTAATTTGTGGGCAACCAATTTGACTTTCTTATGGTCAGGGGTGTTCATATACTCAAAAAAAATTTCGACGTTCTTGATCCATTCAAGAAACCCTTCAATATCAAGTTTCCCATCAAAGATGGGTAGGTCAACCTTCATTTTATAATCTGAAGGTTCTCTTCGATTGGGATGATCATACCGATTGCCATATGGGTGAATCTCCCAAGGAGGAATGCCATCTTCATCGCTTGAAGAATTGACCAACAYAGCTCTGTTTCGATGAGGACCATGCTGTCTATAGGCCGGATTATAAAATCGGCGGGTTTCTTGATTTTTCCGGTTGGAGGGAAACATGTCTGGAGGAATACCAWGACAATCAGTTGGTAAATCATGGTCAGGGTTGTGGCAACAGACCTGTTGCAGAGGGGAATAAGGAAGTGGTAGTTGCCTGAGGGAGGGATCTTGAAATGGGATGGGTTCTTGACGTAATCTTGAAGTTGTTTGCTTAGCGTCATCATCAATCTTGATCCCCTTGTCACGCRCCTCCTTCCCTTTGTTGTTTCTTTGTTGTTCTTGATGCAGATAAATGTTATCCAATTTGTCAACGATTGAAAACAGTATCTGACGGATCYCAACCACATTCCTTTGGAGTGTTTCAACAGCTCCTTCAACCACCATTAATCGGTTAGTTGAGGTTCGTGGAGAGAGGCGGGATATTTCTTCCGTCTCTTTGTTGGCCAGGTGAGAATCTCCAATAGCTGGATTAGGTTTCTTTCCTGCCATTGAAAAGCCCAAGAATTTCGGTGCTCTGATACCAATTTGGTGGAAACCGAAAGGGAATTTTTATTAGAATGTCAAAGATCTGTCTTCTATTGGACAGGAAAGCTCCTTTTATAATAAGGGAGCTGGAAACTAGCCGTTACTAACTAACATCTAACAAGAAACTAGCCGTTAGGCTTATAACCAACTAACAACTAACAACTTTAGCCTTTAACCAAAAAATACACTTTACAAGACTACATCATTCTTTGATTGCGTTCCATCTAAAGTTCGGAGATGATGGCTTTTACTACATTAACTCATAGTAAGCTTGATCTAGGAGCCAAAGAGGGATCAGAAAGTAATTGGAAAACATTACTCTGAAAGTCATGATAAAAAACCCATGAAAATTGAAGATTCTTAAAAAATAACTCCAGCAAGACAATGAATATGGAGTATGGACAACCAGAAAATAAATGGTTATGATATGAAGCCGCAAAACACAAGTATCAAATTGATGGCTGAAGAAAAGTGCTGGGCAGCCTCTTTTGTAAAATTATCCGTTGTATTGAGCTTACTATTGAGTAAAACCTAAAGAATAAATGGTTATAATGTGCTGTTTTCTTATATAAAAAAACAAAAATCACTGCAAGACGTAAGATCTTAAATCATCTTTTTTTATTTATATTAGAAACTGGCTTTTACCCTTTTCATTGATTTTTCCTTCTTTCTGAATGAAATGTCTTAGATCTCTTTAAGAATGCATGTTTTCTCTCATTCTCCCGATTTTTGTCACTCTAATGTATATGAAGTTGGATACTCTTCTGAGAGGCTCAAGTGTTTCCATTTGATCRAATGGTTTCTTTTTTTGGTATTTAAGTTGTTTACCATCCTCYGGGTCAATATTTTATTCTTATTTTAAAATAATGTATTYTCTGTGTTCAGGTGCAAAATAATTTATGCACTCCCAAAAATGGGGAGATTTTAGTTGCTTCAACTCAAGATTTTTTGACATCATCTTTTCTCATAACAAGAAAAGACACATTTTATGACCGTGCAGCATTTTCTCTTATGTGTTCTTATATGGGAGATGGCATGGATTTGGTTGACTTGCCTACACCTACAATTGTTAAAGTGAGTTGACGATTCATTGTTTCCTTCTGAATAGCAATAACTAGAGGTGTTCTGTGTTCATAATACTACTTTGCTTTGGTTCGTGTTATCCATATATACTGTGCATATTTCAATTTAAAAGTCATTATTCTTGTATTCTATTGCTGAAATCGTCACAGTAGAAATTTCATAGGCCATTTTGCATATTACTTGTGCTGCAACAGAGCAATGGTCCATACCCCAAAACTTGAATGAATTGAAGTGACCTTTAGGATTGATGAAATATTACACAAATTCATTGCTTTTACTGTTGCATAACAGTTGAAGAAAGACGACATCCATTAAAAGTTGCGATGACCTTCCTTAACATTAGTTTGGGAACATTAATTTCTTATCCAAAAAAAATAAAAACATTAGTTCGGGAACTACCATACTTCTTACAACATATTATCATGGAGGACACTTCTAGGATTGGGATAGGAGTTGTGGTGACAGGGGGATTGCGGCTTTAATGACACTTATGGGATTGGGACAGGAGTAGGAGCTGGTGTTGTAGGGATTATATTTTTGCTTACATTAGTAGACTTTATCTCTTTACAACCAGCTCAAAGTCGTTCATGAAAGGGAAATTATAACAATTTTCATGGAAGTTCACAAAATGAAGACCATATTTGTTGGGTCGGCCGCTGGGGAAACACAGCCTGGCCCCCTCTCGGGAAACGGGGTCTAGGCTTCGCTGGACGACACGACATTCTCGTTCAAATATAGGCTGAAAATATGTGGCTACGATGGATCATAAAATCCTCAAAGTTTTGTTGGATTAGAGGGAAATCACGACTAATTATTAGAAATGGCTAGCCTGGTTGCCAAGGGTTTGGGGTGTCTTGGTCATATAGGTTTAGATGTCTCTGGGTTCAAACATTTCGATGATCTTAATGGAATGTCTCTGATGTCTTTGTGTTGCTTAATGGAAAGCCTAGAGATAAGATAAAGGCCAAGAGGGGCTTAAGGCAAGGTGATTCCCTCTCCCCTTTTCTCTTCACGATTGTGGGTGATGCATTGAGTAGATTAATTCACTTTTGTAATGAGAAGAATATTCTCAAAGGTTTCAATATTGGAACTAGCTCCTTAGAGGTGACTCATCTCCAATATGCCGACGATGTGCTTATTTTCTGCCCCTTTTCAGCTCAATTAATGGAGAATTGGTGGGGTCTCATTCATGTGTTTTTATTGGCATCAGGTCTTTCTCTGAATGTCTCAAAAACTGCTGTAATTGGTGTTAATTACACAAGGTCAGAGGTTATTTGGCTGCAAGATGGATTCTTTCCCTTTTAATTATCTGGGTTTCCCCCTCGGAGGGAACCACAAGACCACTAGTTTTTGGGCTTCGGTGGTGGACAAAATGCACARAAGACTCCAAAAATKGAGATCTTTGCTTCTTTCCAAGGGTGGTAGGCTTACTCTTGCTCAGTCGGTCTTCAATAGCATCCCCATATACTTCTTTTCGATTCTCAAAGCTCCAAAGACAATCATAAAGTCTATGGAGAAGCTTACGTGGGACTTCATATGGAATGGTGTGATTCCTAGATCGRTGGGGAATTTGGTGAAGTGGTCTTGGTTGGCTTTGCCTCATAGGCAGAGTGGCCTTGGAGTTCGTTCTTTGAGGCTAAGGAACAATGCTCTATTAATGAAATGGTTATGGCGGTTCACAGTGGAAAGAAATAGCCTTTGGAGACGGGTGATAGCCACTATTTATGGTGTGGAGTCTTTTGGATGGTGGGCAAAACCATTAGGTGGTTCTTCTATTGGAAGACCGTGGAGGGACATACAAGAGAACCTTAGAGCTTTTCAAAAGTTYTCCTTCTTCAAAGTATCCTCARGTGTCCAWGTCAGATTTTGGGAAGACATATGGATTGATTATGCCCCTCTTTCCACCACTTTCTCGGATTTGTTTGCATTATCCTCCAAGAAAGGTATGTCCATTGCAGATTGTTGGTGTGCAGAGGCCTCAACTTGGAATCTTGGTTTCAGAAGGAATCTCTTTGAAAGGGAAATGAGTAGATGGACAAACTTCACGGAAAAAATAGAAGGTGTAGCTATCGGAAATGGAAAGGACATTTTATGGTGGAAAGTAGACCCATTCGGCCATTTCACAGTCAATTTAGCCTTCATGGCTCTCACGTCCCCTTCTCCTAAACTTAATTCAGCTACAGCAAACTTGATATGGAATTTTAGAGTCCCAAAGAAGGTAAAATTCTTCATTTGGACTTTCTTCTATAGAGGGGTAAATACCGCAGAGAAACTTCAAAGGAAATTACCTAACTGGACTCTTTCTCCCTCTGTGTGCACAAGCAACAATGAAACGGTGGACCACCTTTTTCTCCATTGCCCTTTTGTTTCCAAAGCTTRGGGTTTATAGCTTCTTTGCTAGATTTCTCTCTCCACRTTCCTAGAAGAATTGAGGATTTCATTGCTAAAGGTTATGGAGGAAGGCAGCTCAAGGGCAAAGCTTGGGTTCTTTGGATTTGTGTGGCCTGGGCTCTTTTATGGTCGATATGGAAGGAACGGAACAGTCGGCTTTTTGAAGATAAGTTGATTTTGTTAGATTCTTTTTTTGTGAATATTAAGCATCTAGCTTCTTGGTGGTCTTTACTACACAAGAAAGTTTTTTGTAACTACGATCTTCTTTTGCTTACACAAGATTGGAAAATGGTGATTGTATAGAGCTTTGG
>NW_019104662.1:22558-49881 GCF_001995035.1 Momordica charantia
CAAAATAATTTTTTAATGTCACATTAGCATATTGAATATTATAAAAGTAATTAATAAATTTGCCATGCACTGCTACATCRTATTTCTGTTACACCAACTCTGTTCCAGAATGTGTATGTATCTTTCACTTTATATTATGTGCCTTGGTCTGATCAGCTATGAGGGTAATTGTGCCTCTCACCTTCAAGCACTTTTAATGGTTACCTTAGACGCCATGTGCCTTACTATTTAACATAGACCAAGTACCAGCCAGTACATAACACTTAGCAGCTGTACCTACTATATCCATAATACATTTTGCTTAGGTTAGCATAAAAGTTATGTTACTGCTTGATAGGTGTCAAGTGCAGTCTCTGATCGTAGTTGGACTGCTCAGAGGTAGTTGCCAATCATTAGCAATTAAACTTGTTTTTATGTAAAAGTTTGTTATTATGGGAGTTTGAACATATGACATCCTTGCTGCTAAATTTGTGTTGGCATTGATGATAATATTCAAAATCATACCATTATTTGAATAAATGCAGTGCTCGGTGGATAGGTAACCATGGTTTCTCTATTGGAATTGATGATGTGCAACCTGGAGAGCAATTGATCAAACAAAAACAAACAACTATTTTGGAGGGTTATCGTRACTGTGATAAGCAGATCAATTTGTTCAACACAGGAAATTTACCTCCTGAAGCTGGCTGTGATGCTGCTCAAAGTTTGGAGGCTAAGATAACTCAAATTTTAAACGGTATTCGAGAAGCTACTGCAAATGTAAGATTTTGATTGTTGAGTTCCATTCTTTATATTACAAGCTCTGTCCTCTAATGTCAATGATGGAACTTTCAGTATATGAAAATGAACACATCCGTGTACTGACAGATACACGGACCTTTGTGTACCATCTAATTAAGCTGGTGTTTGATCCTGAGGAATTAATGTAGTTTGTTTTTTTTTTAATAATAAATAATTTCACTGACGTGTAAAATTTCAAAAGGGGAGGTGCTAACCCCACAAACTAAAGGAGTTACAAGAAATTTCTCCAATTGGTCAAAAGTGAATCAAAACTGAGTAAGAGAGAGATGATAATTTACACCTTGATAGCATGGAAAATAATGTTATCAAAGAGTCCATCAAAAGAAAGCTCTGTTCGGTGAAAAGCCTACGATTTATCAACCAAAGGAGCTCCTTTTCTTTTATGAAGGGATGGCCCATGAGAATGTATGTGAGGTCTTTGGTGCCAAAGGGTAAAGCCACATTCAATCAAAAGACAAGAATCTCATCCCAAAATTTTGATACAAAGGGGAAAATATGGAAGATGTGAGATTGAGACTCCGCATCACTTTTACATAGAACGCACCAATGTGGAGAGATGGCCATGTATGGATACCGATGTTGCAATCGATCATTCGTATTCATGCCGTKGCGTGCTACCTTCCAAATGAAGAATTTTATCTTTTTTGGGTAGTTGTCATCCCAAATAGTTTTAGGAAGAGTGGGGGGGTGTAATTCTTCTTTGTGCCCATGTCTAGTCTAGGAGGAGAGATTTGGTTGAGAAGATACTCTTATTGTCAAGCTTCCATATCCAAAATCATCAGAATGGGTGAGGTGGACCGAGGCAAGGTGATTTGTAAGCAAAGCCCATTCTTCAATTCCAACATCTTTAAGATGCCAACAAAATCTCATGTCCCATATGCCAAATTCATCCTATTTTCTGTTAGGAAATAGAGTGAAGGTGAGGGAAGAGGGTAGTCAATGGTGAGACCGGTAGCCAAATATAAAACCAGAAAGAAGTAAAAGCAGCGTTTCTGACTTAGAGGATACACATTCATGRACAAGGTGTTGTTGCCTCAGAATATTCTTCCATGGAAACTTTCAGGTCAKTGTAGGCAAAGGAGTTCTGTGATGTAGGATCTTCCAAGGGGGAAGGATTCTGAAGGTTAATGGGTGCAGAGGACAGCACATCTTTATATGAAGTGGTAGGTGGGTTAATCAGGGGTGGTATGGGAGTAATAAAGGTGGTAGGAATGAATGTAGTTTGTTAGAAGCTTATATCATTACTTTTTAATTTTCGTTTGAGGTTTGTTTTATCCATGATTGTAGTAAATCATGTCTGTTATTCAATCCACCATATTTAATCTTGGCATTTTCTTCTGCAGGTGTGTATGCAAAACTTACATTGGAGAAACAGCCCATTGATTATGTCGCAATGTGGTTCCAAAGGATCTCCTATTAATATTAGCCAGATGATTGCTTGTGTTGGTCAACAGTCAGTTGGGGGCCGCCGTGCACCTGATGGATTCATAGATCGGAGCCTTCCCCATTTTCAGAGAAAAGCAAAAACTCCAGCAGTGAGATCTGCCTCTCTTTTTCTTTGGGCTTCTATTTGAAAAACTTATTTTTGTAAGACTGTTTAGACATTGGTAAATCATTTTTGTTTGAATCAGCCGGTAGCCAATGTATTTAGGATGGGAGATGTTGGAGGTAAGTTATCTTTAAGGGAAAAATACCAGTAATTTAGTCAATTTAAGAAGAAAAGTAGGACAGTGGAGCATTGTTCTTCCCATGAACCTTGAACTATTACTCTCTTGTAACCTACTGATTTAAAGTCACCACTAGACCCAAAAATTTGTTGTCTGGCTTAGATAATTTTAATTTTTTCATCAGGTTTTAACATTTTCTTCCACATGAGGGTTTGAATATTAACAAAAGGCCTAACATGTGAACTTCAAGTGTAAAATAGGGGGGAAATAACATTGTAGGGGTTTGAATTTAAAACTTCTTKTATTGTATGTTATGTTAAATCACCTGAAGTGTAAGATGTTGGAATATTTGTTCCTTTCAATGTATCAATGAAAAGTTAGCATTTTGTTTTTAAAAAGGGAGAATGTTATGTTAAATCACAAAAAGTATAAGCCATTTGGCTAAGATAGGTTTGATTGTATTCAATATAGTTTGAATAGTAACTGATGTAGTATTCTGTTGTTATGATAAGACCTTCGTTTAAGTTCTAGCTTTTAAACCTTATTTTTTTAGTTAGTTGTTAGTTACTTCACAGTAACTAGTTTTACCGTGTAGTTAGTTGGCAACCAGCCTCTATAAATGGAGGCTGACCTCTTTAAGAAAGGCTATGTAAAATTCTCTTCAAGAAATCATTGTGCTTGTGTGCATCAGTAGCTACCATTAAAAGGGGAGAAGTGGAAAAGGAAAAAAGTATTGCATCCGAGTATGACATCTAAAATTCCTAAGAGTAAGGGCAGAAAATCTTCCATTATACTTATCTCATATAATGTTAACACTGCACCTCAACATATTTCTGTCCTTGTTTAAAACCAAGTTATTCATATCTGTGTCTAAGGTGGAATTGACACAACATCTATGGCTACCAAAGTTTCCCTGATTTAGCTCCTTCATCGAATAATTATGTAATAACTAAGTGGTTACATTTTCTATTTTATGTAACATAGTTATATTATATGTTTGAAGTAGTATTGATTTTTAAAATAAAAAAAAAACATTTCTTAATCATAATGCAGGCCAAAGGCTTCGTTGCAAATTCCTTCTACAGTGGCTTGACAGCAACAGAGTTTTTCTTTCATACTATGGGAGGACGAGAAGGCCTTGTGGACACAGCGGTAGGTCTATTATAACCTTTCAACAGCTTTATAATTACTCAATATCTATGGGGAATTTAGCTTTATGTTTTCTTTTTGTTTTCTGTCTTTTTTTATTTAAATGGGAAATAAGAAGTTCAAAACTAAGTGAATCAATTACTCAATCGGACGTTGACCCCGATTATGTCATTATGAAGAGAAAGAATATCCTTTTTCCTTTGATATGTTCCCAAATCCTTGAATGCATCAATTTTAATATTGGTCTGCCCTATTAGGTGAGGTCCCTGCCCTTCCGGGTTTGAGAACATGTTTTCCCATCCGTCCTTCAAATTGTCTTTTTACACTTGGTCGAATGCTAGGGAAAGTGGGAAGGTTTTAGGTTTATGAGGAAGCTATACTCTCTCAAGTTGGTTTTGAAAGAGTGGAATCAAAATGTTTTTGGAGATCGTGAAATTAGAAAGCTGGAGATATTGGATAGAATCAAGTTCTTGGATGGTTTGGATGAGGTAGAAGCCATGAGTGAGGAGTTGAGTGAAGAGAAGGTCAAAGTGAAAGGGAACTTTGAGGAACCTATCCATAAGAAGGATGTTTGATGGTGACAACCAGCTAATTAAAGCAAAGAGGGTGATCGTGATTGTAACACTTCTTTCTTTTGCAAGATTGCAATCTCTGGGGAGATAATTTTGTTGAGGCCCTTGAAGTCGATTAGGTGGTCGTTTCTTTCTTCTCTTCCCTATTTCTATCCCAAACCTTTTGTTGATGTTTTAGATTGGAGTTTCATCTCTGCTAGGGATAGGGAAGAGTCGGAATCTCCCTTTTTCTTGAAGGATATGAAGAGGTGATCTTTGGTTTTGAGGGTAATAAGTTTCCTTGGCCCAAATGACTTTTTTTTTTTTTTTGCTTTTTTAAAAGAAAACTAGTGGTTCATAAGAGAGGATGTTTGGAAGGTGATTAGCGAGTTTCAKGAGGCAGGATCATTGATAACACTATAAATGAAACTTTTGTGTGTCTCGAGCATGGAGGGGTAAGGATCTTTTACCTATAAACATTTTTAAAAGTCTGGATAAAATTATTGCGAAGGTTTTGGTTGATAGATTGAGAAGGGTTTTGATCAGCATAGTCTCAAATCCCCGAGTGGCCTTTATTGCAGGGAGACAAATTATGGATCAAATTTTAGTTGCAAATGAGGCTATTAAAGATGGTAAGAGCCGTAACTAGGAGAGTGTCATCTTTAAGATCAAATTCAAAAAAGCTCATGGGCTACATAGATTGGGATTTCTTGGATACAGTCATTTAGAATAAAGGCTTTGGATTGAAAGGAAGATTATGGATTTGGAACCGTAGTAGGATAGTTAAGTTCTCTTTTCTGATTAATGGTAAACCTACGGGTAGAGTTCTAGCTTCTAGATGCCTTAGGCAACGCGACCCTCTCCCTCCTTTCTTTTTCCTATTAGTCATGGATGATCTTAGCAAGGTAGTGCCTACTGGGGTAGATAAGGAGGTCATTACAGGCTTTTGGGTGGGGAGGGAAAGATTTCATCTCTCACATCTTCCCTTAGGTAGGGAATTTTTTTTTTTTTTTTTGGGTTAACCTTAACCACATTTTGTCTCTCTTTGAATCATTTCTGGCCTTAAGATTAATAGAAGCAAGAGTTTAGTCATAGACATCAATAAAGAGTCCACTAAGATTCATAAATGGGCAGGGGCATCTTCAGTGGGTTGTGCTGTGGGTACTTTTCCGACCTCTAATCTTGGTCATCACCCCAAGTGAACTTTGTTTTGGAGACCCGTCGTGATGTAGTAGCTAGCTGATTATTTTACAGCTTTACCATTTGATTGTCAGAGGAATACCTTTTGTTTAGTTAGTTTAGTAGTTACTACACAATAACTTGTATTTACCGTGTACTTTCATAGGAGGCAGCCTCTATAAATAGGCTCCTCTTCATTAATAAGAGATAGATTTCATTATTCTTCAAGAAACTAAAGTGCAAGTGTGCATCAATATTATATTAAACTTTTGAGATTGGGCAAATCCTTGAGAACTAAATTAGTGTTAGAGCCTCCTTAAGTAATCATTAGGATTAGTCTTGAATTTCTTATGGAATAGGTATAGAAGTACACTGTAGGGATGAATTTGAGATTTGTTAGTGTGAAAGATGAGTAAGTGAAGTTTTGAAATGCATATCATTGAATGATACTTTTCAGGTGAAAACAGCCGACACTGGCTACATGTCTCGTAGATTGATCAAAGCATTGGAAGATTTATCCATTCATTATGACAGCTCTGTACGAAATGCTGGTGGATGTATAGTTCAATTCTGTTATGGGGATGATGGAATGGATCCAGCGCAAATGGAAGGAAAAAGTGGAGCACCTTTGAATTTTGAGCGATTATTTTTGAAAGCTAAGGTTTGGAAGCAAATCTCATATGCTTACTTTTTCTTTTTCTTGTAAAATAGGTGCTCACATTTTTTTTTTTTACTTCAGAATAAGAAAAGTATCATTTGCATTTGTACAGGCTACATGTCCTATCGATGGAAACAAAATATTGTCTCCATCAGAATTTTCTGAAACAGTAGAAGATAGGCTCTCAAAAAATGATGCTACTCCGGAGGGGGGTTGCTCTGTAGCATTCATTGAATCTCTCAAGATTTTCCTCAACAAATACGTAGAAACACARAAAAGAGCATGGAGCGCATTGTTGGCAGATAATGAATCAGATGCAGGAAAAACAATCATTGGAAGTTCTGAGAATGATAACATTGTGATTCGGAAGAAGGTAGTCCAAAATATAGCTGGTGTCACACACAGACAACTACAGGTATTAGGCAAAATTTTCCATTAATACTGTCACTTCATTTTGTTCTTCCAAGGATATTTCATTCGATTGCTCTTCCTTTTAACATGATATAAAATTTTCATTGATGAATGGAAATTTAAAAAAAAAACAAAAAAAACAAAAACAAAAAAAAAACTCCCAAGCGAGGAAAAGTGTTAAGAGATATATAACGAAGATAAAAATAAAGGAGCCATTTGGTAAACTATATAGAAGAAATAAAAGCATCCAAGAACAACAGATAATACTGGGGGAGAAGTTCTCAAATAATTTTGAAAGTGAGCACCATTGGGAAGCCTCGTGCTATATCAAAACAATCTAACCATTCCGAGCTCCTGCCATGGAAGATTTTTTAATCCTTTCAAACCTAAACTCTAACGGTGCGAAGTCTTGGTTTCATAGATTGTTTTTTGGGTATTTGAATTTAAAGACCCAAGTCAGTTTACTATATTTTTCGCGTGAGAATAATTAAGTTTTAGCATGAGAATCATTGAAATGTACAAAAATAATATGTATCTAGAAAATGTATTTTATAATAAACATATCCTTGACGTGATTCTTGCCYTTGTCCTAGATTTTTAGAAATTAATGTGTAACTGCGTTCGTGTTGTGTCTCGTGTCTCTGTGTCCTTGCTTCTTAGATGCCTTTTTTAACCTGTTCGTTTTCGCCTTCTCAGCTTTATTTTTCAAACATCTCATTTCTTTATCCCGTAGAAATGGGTTTGTCGATTCCACCCAGGGGATGGTGGTCACTTCTGTCATGAAATTCTTCCTTCGACCCATGAATGTACCTGGCAATCACTTAATACTTAGTTTTTGTTTTTTTGGCAAGATTTGTACGTGTTGAGCCTATACCACTCCATCATGTACTGGATTGTCTCCTTGCTGGCAATCTTGGTAAGTTTCGAATAATTGTTGCTTAAAATTAATCAGTAGAATTCGTTCTTTCAGCAGGCTCTGCATCTTTGGCAATGACTAATTTGAGTTCTTCCAATTCCTCTATGATTCACGGTCAATGAATCCCACCATGCAGCAACCCTACTTTCAATTTATAGGAAACCTTTTTAACTTTTCTATGCTCAGTACCCCCTCATAGTCGAAGAAGTCTTCCAGTTGTTGAGAATCCTCCCAAGTTACATTGCATGTCCTTTTCTTGTATTCTTGAAATCCTTCCTCTTCTGAGTCACTTGTGGTGTCCTCTGTGGATTATTCTGAGTCATTTTCTTGGATTACTTTCTTGCCACTTTGATGTTCCTTTCTTGCAGTCTTCTTCTTGTCACTACTGCCTTGATGAACCCAATGGAAATTTTTGCACAGACCTTGTACTTCACAGTTCACAGTTGGGCAGTTTTTTCTTTTAGGATGTTATTCTTTCCCTTGATCGCCAAAGGTATTTTGGCTGGCAAAATGAGTGTTGGGCAGTTTGTCTTTTAAGGATTTTTTTTTTTCCCTTGATCACCAAAGGTGTTTTGGCTGCAAAATKAGTGATCCATGACAATGATAAATACCTCTCATTAGCAAGCCATGTCTGTTCCGCCAGTATTTTTATATTACATGATGGTCTCCTTGTGAATAGGGAATATGATTTTTTCTTCTCTCACTGGGAACTAGTTTTGGTTTGGGATAATTTTAGATCGAGCCTAGAAATCATGTCTGCATTATTTTCTTATTATTAAAATGTGTTTATCTTAGGTTTTTTTGGACACCTGCTTGTCTCGCTACCATACAAAAAAGATTGAAGCTGGAACTGCCATCGGTGCCATTGGAGCTCAAAGTATTGGAGAACCTGGGACACAAATGACACTAAAAACATTTCACTTTGCAGGAGTTGCTAGCATGAGTATCCTTTGTTTTTTTACTTTCCATTTTCTTTTTAATGAGAATAGTAACCGATATCTTGAACAATAACATATTCTATACAATACTGGGGTCCTTGGATATTATTGGTGCTTCTTGTGATCTTTTAACTTGTTGATAGACGTTACTCTTGGTGTTCCCCGGATCAAAGAAATTATAAATGGAGCCAAAAGGATTAGCACACCAATTGTCACTGCAGCACTTAAGCATGATGATAATGTGAATATTGCCCGRATGGTAAAAGCTCGGATAGAGAAAACAAATCTAGGACAGGTATATAGTTTATTTAACTTGGATTATGCAACTCTGATGTTATGCATTTTTGTTATTAATTCATCAATTAGAAACCTCACCTTATCATTAATCAACTGTGTATTTTTAATTCTTGATTTTGTACAAACGATTAAGATTTTACCACGTGGCTCATCTTTATTAAAAATAAATGTTGTTCCTCAACTAATAGTTTCACTATTTTCTTGGTATTATTCTATTTTCCCTTCAACAAGTGTGTGTGTGTTTTTTTTTAACAAGATACGAACTTTTCATTGAGAATCAAAGATACAAACTCCATTTAATGTCAGTGGTCTATCAAACTTGTCCCGAAGACATTTAGGAGGGGTTTTATTTTCTCCTCTTTTTGTATCCAAAACAGGTTGATTCTAACTATCACAAGAACATTTTATTCACGGGAACTTCAGAGGAATAATGAAATAATTCTCTGTTGACTGTATACTTACTGTTATCTGGCATATGGAGGTTCTTACCCACTTTAATCCCTATAACATTTTTGTAGTTTTTAATCTATAAGGAGTAGATAGAAAGTTTTCTTAGTATACATTCTGGGACCTCCCGGTTTTCATCTTGATTGATCATTCTTGATGTCTTGCCTTTGATCAGATTGCAAAGTGCATACAAATTGTAATGAGTTCCAGATCAGCTTTAATAGAAATCAAACTTGACATGGAGAAAATCAGAGATGCAGAACTCTATATAGATGCCAATGTTGTAAAACAAGCAATTCTTCTTACTCCGAAACTCAAACTGAAGCATGAGGTGAGAGTAATTGTTCATTCTTTTTCTTGTTTGACTAATTTCAAGGTTCCTTTGATCTCAAATACCACATTATTCTGCAGCATATTAATGTTTTGGATGATAGAAAGTTACGAGTTCTTCCTCAAGACGCAGATAGGAGTAAACTTCATTTTAATCTACACTTCCTTAAAAACATGCTTCCAATAGTCGTTGTAAAGGTGAGTGAACCAAATTTATTAATCAGGATAGACCAATTTTTGTTCTTTGGTTTTTTGACTTTTAGGAGATATATAACTAACTTTATTGAATTGCAGGGTATAAAAACTGTTGGGCGTGCTGTCATCAAAGAGGAAAAGGACAAAGTAAGAAATGCCAAAAAGTTCAGTTTGCTGGTTGAAGGGTTAGTTTATGACTTTTTCCTGCTTATTTGAATTGCCTGTTACTGTGGGGAGGTTAAAGAGCTTCCAACGCAATTTCATTCCCTTGTTTCATTGTGGCACACCCCCACAAGCATTTTGTACGTTCTCCAGAAAAGAGGAAGTGTTGAATGGTTCTTGCGCCCTGAGGCAATCAAATCCCATTTTTACTTTTAACTTTTAAGAAGTTTCAGGCTAAAATTTCACTACCCTTTTTACCCCAATTCTATTTTGCAACCTTTACTTGATCTAGCCTCTGTATTCTCATCTCTAGAATCCAAATTGTTTTTAATGRCACCTGTTCTATGAATAGGGGAAGACAGCTTCTCTTTTAGGTGCTTTTAGCTTATTAATTTCATAGAAGGCCTTCAATGGATGAGTTCCTCTCGATTTTGATACTGTTTTTAATACCAGTTGCAGTGATTTTCTAATGTCTGCAAGGTCCTTAGTAGCCTCTTACTCCCAACAACTATAGGGGAAAGGAATAATAATCTATATATATGTTATGTTATATCGTTTTGCAGAACGGGACTTCAAGCTGTTATGGGCACGGAGGGAGTTGATGGATGCAGCACAAAGAGTAATCACATCATTGAAGTGCAACAAGTACTCGGAATTGAAGCTGCAAGGAAATGTATTATTGAAGAGATAAAATATACCATGGAAAGTCATGGAATGAGCATAGACATACGTCATATGATGCTTTTAGGAGATTTGATGACATTCAGGGTAAGYTCTGTGTTGGAATTAAAAAAAAAAATATTGTTAATTACATGTGTGATGTATAGGATGAAGCAACAAATGTTTCGGCTGTGTGACAGGGTGAAGTTCTTGGAATCACAAGATTTGGCATTCAAAAAATGGACAAAAGTGTACTGATGCTGGCTTCATTCGAGAAAACCGCTGATCATCTTTTTAATGCTTCGGTAAACGGAAGGGATGACAAAATTGAAGGAGTCAGTGAATGTGTAATCATGGGCATACCGATGCCACTAGGCACTGGCATGCTAAAGGTTAGACAAAGGTATGAATCTACTCCTTTTCTTATAGAACAGACATCAATTCATTTTATATGGTAAAACGATGCTGTTACTCAACCATACTGTATTCTGACCTGTAGTCAGGTTTAGTAAGCTCAAGTTTCCTTTTTGTGAGATTTGATATCATTGGCACTGTCTTATGCATACTTTCTTAATGTCTCCAATCCTGATTTGAAGTTCCAACATTATGGTTTAGAGTTAACATAAGATATTCTCAAGGTTATCAGAGAGTTCAGAATTGACATGAACAATTAACCAAGCATTTTTTTCTTTTTTTTAAACAGAGCTTCTGTGCCACAACATCTGCCTTATGGACCAGATGCAATTCTATCTTGAGTTCAACAAGTAAAGTATTTTATATAATGTAATAGTTAAAACGATTTATTTGTTTTCTGCTCAGTTTCAAGGAGTTACTTTGTGATAAATATCTGTTCAACAAGCTCATCATTTTGTTGTTTTGCAATCAGGTATCGATGGCATTCAGCTTTTTCAGTGATCAGGGTTTGTATATAGTCGGAGTTATAGGCCGTATTTTATTTATTTGCGTAGGGAAAGTATGTAGCTCACTATCATATCGAACTAGTTGTGGTATGGGCAAAATTTTGACAATTTTTCTTGACAACTGAGACTATCGTTGTTTATAATTGTCGTAATTTGAAGTTCTAAAGTGGTTGCAGATTCTTGTTGCATCTGTGGGTATTCTTTGTGAGCAGTACAATACATATAGAATGGAAGCGAATCACCATTGTAGTCAGATCTTTGTCTCTACGTTGYAGTCTTAAGCAAGGTTTAAATATCATTTTTAAAACACCGTCAAAAAGAATTTAAGTTAATATATATATATATTTTTAGTACAACATGTGAGAGTGGGGATTCGAACTCACAGCCTTTTCGTTGGAGTTATATGTCAATTACCGTTGAGTTATGTTCATTTTGACAAATTAAGTTAATAATTTTAAATAAGTAATAAATTTCTTATTGTCAACATTTTTCATATTATTGATAATTTGTTGATATATATATATATAATATATATATATATATATATATATTTCTTTTTTGTCAAATCTTTATGATATAAATGAGATGTTAATTCACACAGTGTTAATGGAAATATTGACATGTGGACAGAAGTTCAATGCTACAATATTAGCAACATTTTCTAAAAGTTAAGAGGGTCGTCCAAAGAAATAAGGCTTTTAAACCGCACTAGGACGTGTGTGCACTTGCACCTAAGCACGCACTTCAGTGTGTTTTAGCAAGGGAGTTTCATATCAAAGCTCCCAACTTTTCTTTTGTCCTTTGTCCCACTTTTGTCCTCCCACTAGTGATTTTTTAATTTGAATGACCTTTTTTTTCTTTCATAGAGAAATTCAATCATCAAAATCAATAAAATGTATCATGGACCAAGATCCAAATTGATCAGCTTTGTTGAGACGTACTGCCGAAGGAAAGAAACATATTACTTTTGGATCTAAGGATAATAGGAACAAGATAAAACAAAACTTCAATMAAAAATTGGGGGTAGTTCAAGAGACAATATYGGATGTACTAGCACCTASGGAAGTTCTGCACCCTAATCTCCTTTGACACTTCGAACAGAAATTTAAACGTTAGTAATGCAGCAACTACATGAGGAGCAACTACATGAAGAGTGTGAAAGAGGGCTAGTGCAGTCTTTACTTTCCAGAAATGAGAAATATGTATTTGGACGTAAGGTTCATATTCTTTCTCGGGACCTCTGAAAACTTTGATTCCAGCAAATTCCATAGTAGAGACCTCTCCGACAACCCCAACTTAATCCAATTTGTTGCGCGTTCAGCCCTTTTGGATTCATCAGTTTTACTTTTGTCCTCATCCTCATAAGCCCTTTTTGCTCCTATGTTTCCAAAATTACCTCTAGCCTCTGACCCTCAAATTAAATGATAACAATTTCCTCCTTTGGAAGAATCAGCTTTTGAATGGCACTACTGTCCATTGTAGCCTAGTTTCGGCCAGGGATGATACCATGTTATTTTCTAGTCTATTTTCTACCCTTCCGTAAAAAAGAAGACTGGTGACTTGTAAAATAGTGGTACATGTAGCAAATGTTTCATATTTTATTTGTGCTCTTGAACTTTAGGATATGTTTCATCTATACAACATTGTGATCTCAAATTTGAAACTTGAAAAATCACCACAAGTCTCTTCCTATTGTGCATCTCYCGGGGACATTTCAATTATGTCCTTATCATTTAAATGTTTCATTTTAACCCTTAACCATGGAAATTGTTTCAGATCAATCATTTCATTATTTTCACCGCTTAAAATGAAGATGGAAATATGACGTCGTGGTGAGCGGTAGAAAAAAATCAAAGAGTCTTATTTGTCACATTCGAAATGACGTTATATAATTTTGGGGCCAAAGAAACGAATTTTGGGATTAGGTAAAATATTGTTTCCTCCTTCCAATCAAAAGAGAATTTTTTTTTTTTTTTTTTTGAGGGCTAAGTAGATCACAAAGTTTAGATAAAATTTGGGACATCCATCTCACAAAAATAAATGTTAGAGCATGCATGGAGGAGAGGAAGAGACAAGCAAAGAAATCGAAGATAATCAAGCCTAAACACCAATGTTTGTCGACATATTTTTTACATTTGAGGATGAAAATTGTCTTCCTTTGTCATTTAGTCTTGTTCTTTGTTATCATCGTAGCTTTCATATACTCATCGACCCCACTCTTCCACAATTTTTCTCTCATAAACATATTCATTCCATGCACTATGAAGCTTTCTGTTGAGGTCTTTTCTTGCTTGACTTTTCCAGTATTTGAGTAAAAAAGATTGTGATTTTTACCAATACATGATTTTTTTTTTTCACAATACGTGGCTTCCCACATCATTTCAACCCAAAACCCTATCTCTTTATTTCACACTATGTGGCTTCCGCATCATTTCAACCCAAAACCCTATCTCTTTAAATTTGTTTCCACTCTAATCAAGACATTTTTTATGTGATTAAAACACTTCAACTCTTTTATAGCTCACCATCAAAGTACACTCACATGTAACTTTTATTTCTCAACCAATCGCTCCATTATATGTTCATCTTCATTTTAATAGGAAAGCTAATGAGGTTGGATTGAACAATTCCAAAGATGAAGGTTAAAATGAAACTTTTAAAATGATAATAGCATAATCGAAACCTACCCTAAGTTAATTTAGAGACATATAATTGAAACTTGTCGTCTATATGCTACATATACYACTATTTACGAGTCACCCACCCAGTCACTTTTCCATCTTCATTTTAACATAATAGCATACGGAAAGGTAATTTCGAAACTAGTTTAAAGTTTCAAGGTAAAAATAAAACTTCTGCAAAGTATAGAGGTATTATTGAAACTAATTACCCTAGAGTTGGAGGTATTTTGTTTTAGTTTAACTAGAAAAGAAAAACAAAAACTTGGTTATTTGAATTGAAGAAGAATAGTTGATTTCTTAATGTCGTGATTACAATAATTCATCACTTTTTTCCATGATCTCTGCTCTTGGTAAAACAAATAACAAAAAAAAAAAAAAAAAAAAACTATTGAAAGTAATGAAAATTTAGATTCTATAGAAGTCTAGGTTGGATTTTTCTAATTAAATGATGATTTGGAGATAGCTATGATTGATCAACTTCACTAATTTCAGCATTCCGGCAGTTTCCCACTGATAAGTACATTGTGGATGGCTTATGTGATGGAAGAACTCTGCAACAATCCCTTCTTGGCGACTGCATATCAATATTATATATAATTCAAACAAAAACAAATTAGGTGAATAAAAATGTCGAATATTTTCCGTGTTTTCTTTCAATTTAGTCCCTGKTGTTTAAAACTTTCAATTTAATCCATTACATTTTAACGGTAATTTTCAATTATATCTCGTAAATATTAAATTGATGATAAACTTACCTGACATAATACATAGTGAGTTCGGTCAAAGGAAAAGTCCAAATTTTGCTGACATGCTAGAAATTTGGAGGACAATAATTAGGAATTTTCCACTTATAAGTTTAAKTCTTTCGGTATGCAACCTCACTTATAATGTCATATAAAGCTTATCATTAGTCAATTTAACATGAAGTAACGATGAGTCAAATTATAAGTTTTGTTTTGAAGTTTGTCCAATAGGTATTCTTAACTTAAAAATGTATTTAATAYATCTCTGAATAATAAATTTTTTAACTTTCAATTTTGTGAATAAAAGATCCATTTATAGTTGTCAATTTTTTAACAGGAACAGGAAGTATGAGATATCTACTTACTGGCGATAAACACCTAAGTTTTATTTTAAGAACTCATCAAACACTCTTCAGAATTGAACGACCTATTAAACATGTGATAAGGGTGGAAGGGTTACCTTTTGCCATCGATAGGGATCGGGCCTCTTCAAGACGACGACGGAGTCGATCTTGTCAGGAGAATTCATTTTCCAGCGACAATAGGGGTGGCGAGACTTATCCCTCAAGTAGACGCCAATGGTCTGCTTCCTGGCCCGAYCGTAACGCGTCGTAGTCATGTAGAACACGAAAGGCTTC
Source organism: Momordica charantia (assembly GCF_001995035.1). The sequence goes on from NW_019104662.1 coordinate 37,902, forward strand.
TGGCAAGGGTGCTTGGTGACAGGCCTTGTGTTGAAGGCGTAGGCTGTGTAGTCTGCCCTTCGGTACCAATTCAGAAATGTTCTTGTGGGCATCTCCAGCTCTCGAGGGGAGATCACTCCTCTTAGGATTTGAACCACGTACCCCCACGACACCGAGATCGACCACTGCTGCTTCTTGTCGTAGCAGATCGATTGCTGCATTATGCTCGACGAGTCGAGTCTTGCGGACTGGAATAGGCGTTGCAGGGCCTTCACCCGCGTCATGCGTGGAAATATTGGCTCAACCACGTCAAGGTGGTGGAGGGTCAACAAGGGGGTCACTGGATGAGCACCTAGAAGTCCCAATAGATCTCCGTACACGTCGTACTGCATGCAAAAACATTCAAACATTAACGACTAAAATAAAAGCTGGTTTGAATGAATACTCTTTTGGTTTCTCAACTTTACCTGATGAAATCCAGGTTCTCTAGTGAGGGGCACCCCAAGCTCAGCCATACAAGCCTGGATTCGATCATCACTCCCATACAATCCAGGATAGCGCTGAATGCAGCGATCCTGCATCTTCTCCAGCTCCTTAGCCAGCGGATAGCTTATGGCGAACCCTCCCCCACCATAAGCCATGGCGTAAGAGAAGTAAATGTTCTGCACATGGCTCTCCGAGGAGCTCCCAATGTAATAAAATTGCCTATGGTCGTATTTTGATAGAACCCTCACCACGTTCTCCACCATGAACACCGTGTCGTCGTCGCCCATCACGAACCACCGCACCTCCTTCATCCCCATCCTCAGAGTCTCCGACACCACCCTCGATATCCTCACCGCCGACCGCTGCCCCTGCCGGTTCGTGTACTTGAACCGAGAAGTGTCGCCCGAGATCCGCAGCTCAGGCAGCCCCTCGTTCCTCCGCGTCGCCACTCGCCTGTCGAGCCACACCACTCCCCGCGTCTCCTTGGGGCGCCACCACAGCTTTATGTACTCCTTCCGCTTAGCCCACAGGCTGGCGGAGCCTGCAATGCAGAAGACGATATGTTTGAGGTCCGTGTCGTAGCGCTGGGACTTGAGCGGCAGGACCGGCTGGATGGTTTCGTCGGTTTCGACTTCACCATCCTCAAAAAGAGGGAGATTGTATTGGGCGACCGTGGAGATGTTGTGGAGGTGCTCTTCCGTGAAGGTGGGGGCGCATTCTTCGGGGCGATCCGCAGTGAGGATGTTCGAGGAGTAAGCGACGTAGAGAATGAAGATGATGAGGAAAATCCAGACGACGGGGCTTTTGAGTCCGATGAATGTTGCAAGGCGGTGTGGCTGGGAGGTGGAGCGAGACCATGGGGACGACACTCCCCCCTTCTTGTCAGGATCTTCAGTTTTGTTCTTGCTGATGTTCTTGTTTCCCATGTTTGCTTTCGTTCTTTGTTTTTTGTTTTGTTCTTGGAGGGAACACACAGACCAAACACTGATCTGATCTGATCTGATCTGATCTTCGGATCCACAACGTATGTTTTTTGTTTTGGTTTCTTTAATCAAAACATGTGTTGGAAATGGTATGAAATGAGCCGATTTCGGATGCTACTAAAATGGAAGGAAATTGTATACTAACTAATTATAGCATCTTTGGTTTACTACACCAACTTGGTTACGTGGAAAAAATGAGTGAGTGATTAAATATGTTCTCGCTTTAGTTCGATTGATTTGTTTTTTTAATACAACTCACTGTTATGGTGGGGTGTTTATTTTAGTTGAACATAGACATCTTTAACTTGCTGAGTTAAGTTCAAGTTGACAGACAGTTAATTTGATTGATTTGAATGATATGATCATTAAAAAGCATATATTAATGAGGCAACTTAAGAAATTGAAGATCAATATAGACTAAGCATAGTTCAAGTGAATGAGATATTTTAATTACATCAGGGAGTTTTATTTTAAATATATATATATATACACACACATAAATTGGGTCGGGTAAAAAACGAGTCTTCTAAACTACAGTGTAATTAGGACTTGATGGTAAGAGCACTAGGTCAACTTCTAGATCTATGTTGTTCCGACCACCATTGAAATGTTAAACAACTAAGAGAAGGAAATACAAAAACATATATTTCAAAAAAAAATAATGAGCGTTAGTTTTATAATGGCAGTCAAGATAGAAATAAGTCTTTAACGGGTAAGAAACACATATTTTATTTATATCAGCAAACTTACCTAATTAGATATTGCATTTTAATGTTTTTTTTTAGTGCATTTTAATGTACTCTTGTCAATTAAAACTGGTCAAGCTAACAATTTCTATTATTCTCACTAACCAATTATTACACATTAGTGCTAATTAATTATCTATAATTTTACCAATTTATTGAAAACATTACTTCTTTCAACTAAACTAATTGGTTAATTTCGATTCAATAGATTTTACATCAAGTTTTATCAGTTAGAATTAATCTTTAAATAATCAATTCCCATTCAATTTATATACGAGAATTTAAAAAAAAAAAAAAGAAAGAAAAGAAAAAATGACCTTGGATAGGCTCGATATACCCATCTGTAATAGAGATTTCAATTGAAGCTGATCCTAAATACAAAATTTTATTAATAAAATACAATTATTCAATATTAATAATTTCAACCACTTGCACTAGTCTCCAACAACCAAAATTGAGCATAGTTTTAATTGAAAATTGGGGAAAATATTACCAATCTGCAACTGAAAATTAGCAACACTGCAATCTCATGGTTTCTTGTTAAGGAAATGTCACATGTTATGTAACAAAATGCAAACAAATTAACATTAACAAAATATTACACATTGTCAGTTCAGTTCCTAAAGCTTCAAATTAAGTAGTTTTCTATGGCAACAGRCATGCTCGCAATTGAAGCCTTACCATAGCTAACAACAGAAGAGAGGATTGTAGAATTTAAAACRAAAAATCATGAACCCTGTACTTCGAGATCGACAGTATGCTGCAAGAAACTATAAATTATGTTCACTTAAGTCAAAAATAGTGCCGATGTGAAAAGTTCAAAACGAAAAACTCGACCCGATAGTCGATCCTCACATTGCAAATACGCGGATGGCAAATACGCAGATGGCGAACATGAGATGCCACTGACGATGTACTCATGACACTTCTTTATGTACCATATTGAGTAATGAGGCCTCATCTCCCTTCATCATACCAAGAACAAATAGTTAGAATCAAAGAAGCACAAACACTTGAAAGCTTGGGTAACAAACACACGTCGGACACTCCAGCACTTATTGAACACAAATCAACACTTGTTAGCTCAATACATGTGTCACAGTAGTTGTACTAAGGGAATATAAATATTAGGCACATAACACTGGTTAAGTATAAGAAATAGATATAAAGGACAAAAGAATAAATTTGAGCAAAATACTTCACTCATTTAGTTTCACATTTAAAAAATGGTATGGTTTAATAAACCTATCTTTGCTATGTTGTGCAAAATGAAGTGTCACCACATTCATGACGTGYCATATTCGTGTCCGTATCCGTGCTTCTCTAACCTAGAAATATCTTCAGAGATATAACATTCTACCCATCCTCACAGTTTTGTATCCAGTGTTATCCTTACCCATTTGTCCTAAGAGAAATTCTCTCTTTATAAAAGAGAAAATCGAACAAAACGAAAATAGTAGCTCTAATAAAACAGTTGAGTGTATTATATTAACCCAAAAGACAATTCACCACTCACCAAAAATGCCTTGAGTATTGTTCTCAACTTGTCAAGAAAATAGCAGTGGGATTCCCTGGGGATGGAGGATTCTGCTTCAGCAGTGAAACCAGAGCACCAGCTTTTGCAAGGGCATCACTGTCAGATGCACACAATACTTCCACCTCTTCTAAACCTATTTGCCTTCTGATCAACTCCAAATTCTCTTTAAGAACCTCCATCTCCCCAAAAGGAAGCTTCAAATCCAAGGCCTGAACCCCAAGTGCAGCAGCCTCATCCTTCTTAAACCTCAAGAATGGCATACACAGCTTCTGTGTTTGTCTGAAATCCGCTGCCTGCCCAACTGAACTCTTCTGTAGTGCCTCCATTATTTCGCTGTCCGGTGCAAACGTGCGTTTAGTCGAGTCAAATTTACTTCGAAGTATCCTCAAGCATTCTGCTTTCCATCCATCGAATTGCTCATTCACATATATCAAGCCAGTCAATTTCTTGTCCTCGATCACCGATGTGACGGGAGCACTCTTCTTGTTGCCTTTTTTGGATCCTAATAGTTGCTTTTGAAGAAGCTTCCTCATCAGAACTATTGAGTCTTGCAGATATTTGTTTGCACTTTTGAGTGTTAAATCAGGAGAATCAGCCGAGGGCCAGCCTGCAGTAACAACAAATCCTTCCTTCTTCAACATGTCCCTCCAAACGTGTTCTGCATAATGTGGACATATCGGAGTAATAAGTCGTGTCTGCACATCCATGAAACGGAAAACCAAATCACGGTTCATGCCCCCGGCACCACATGAAAACCTATACTCATCCCTAGCTGCTTGGAGATCGTAAAAACCAGTCTTTAGAGCTTCTCGAAACATGTAATCTTTGTAGTGTTGCTCAGTCATTTTGACAGCTATATTGATTTCATTTTCAAAAACACGATCAGCATAGGTTGATGGATGGCCCGTTCTCAAGAATGAAGAAGAATCAGCCTTTAGAATATCTTCCATCCATGCAATTTCTTTCGTCAAACGTAATATTGCAGCATTTGCAGTCTCAAAGACAAAATTTGCATCATCAACACCATCACCAGCATCAGCCAATGAGAATCGTGTGGCATCAGCAGAGAACTCTTCGATTGCCTGACGCAAAGTTCTAAAATTCCCGGTCGACTTGGACATCTTCTCAGAGTTGAGCATAATGTGCCCATTACATCTGAACCCACGTGGCCAATGGTGCCTTGGCATAATTGCAGTATGATTGTAGATAGAGAATGTCAAGTGATTCTGAATAAGATCTTTTCCAGAAACCCTAAGATCAAAAGGATACCAGTACTCAAATTCCTGTTTCATCTGCTTAAGAATTGACTGTGAGATGCTAGATGATTTTGGTTCTGCAGCACCACAAAAGATAAAATCCCACACTTCATCAGTCATCTGCTCGGGTTTTATTGCAGAGGCACCGGACGCATACATGTCCCCGTTATGCAAGAAGTGAGCAATGGTGTAATAAGCCATGTAAATGGTGGAATCAGATAACGACTCAACTAGAAATTGTTCATCCCAAGGGATGCGCGTTCCAAGGCCGAAACTTCGTGAGCATGCCCACTGGTTGAGCCAACCCAATGTGTGCTCAAATCCATGCCTAGTCTCATCAGAAAACAGATCCATGTTGGCCAAGCACTCTTCAGCCAACTTCTTCCATTCTGATTCCCCGTATGTGATGTACCTGTTAGGAATACCATTATAGTAGAGATTAGGAAGAGTCGGTAGTTTATAAAAAATAAATAAATAAACTAAAGAGTTGCTTGTAAGAGACAGTTACCATTGATCGGTAAGAGCCACAATGCACTCATCTCCAGACCGGGAGGTAACTCGCTTCTCCGGTTCACTATATGGAATAGCTTGGCCAGTTTCAATGAGCTTGCTCCGAATCAAAGGCTTTGCTTCCTGCACTTTCCTTCCAGCAAATTCACCGACAACCAGTGTTCCATCAGTAAATCCTCTCAAATATGTCAATCTTTTAGCTTCAGCAAGCTTCTCCTTCTCATTCTGGCTCTTGATTTTCAGATCCAAGCAAACTTTTTCAGCAGCCCTGTCTCCAAATTCTGGGATATCAATAATAGGCACAATATCAAAGGGAAGAACCCATTCATCTTTAACACCATACTTGGCCCTAAGAGCTGGTTTTGATTTTAAATCATGCATGGCCATATAATCATCCGGGGCATCACTAGGTACACTGGTCACAATACCAGTTCCCTTATCCGTGAGAATTGTAAGCATGGGAAGGGCATAAATGATCTCATTAAAGGCCAGAGGGGACTTCAATGGGAGCCCTATCAAATCATTACCAGTCAGACGAATCAAGCATGTAGGCCTTTCAGGGACCCTAGAAAATTTCTGATAGGCTAGGTTAAGGGCTGCTCGTTCAGTAATRATAAATACATCAGTATCATTAATTTCAAATGCTCCATAGTTACCCTCAGGTAGTACCCATGCATTTGTTTGACCGTACATGGTCTCAGGTCTCAACGTTGCAGCAGCCAAATACACTTTTCTACCCTCCAACACTCCAATTTTAGGAGGAAAAGGTGGCACAACCTCCATCTTAATGAGAGTGTAATCTTGTGGCTGAACCCCTTCCCCAGATGCCCTATCATGATCGGCGCAGGGTTGGCCATCCAAGGGCGAATATATAGTATATCTTACATCTTTCACAATCTTCCCCATAGATTTCAACTTCCGCATTTGCCACCGTACAAATGAATCGAAAAATGGATTTATATCAGTAGTAATAAAAGAACGTCTCCAGTCACAACCCAAACCAAAAGCCTTAAGGTCCTCCATAGCCAAAGGAGGGAAGAATGTCAACCAGTTATAAGGAYTTTGGAACTTGGATATCTCACTATCAGACAGACCAAAACTGCGCATTATTTCCCACTGGTACATCTGTCCACCTGACTTTGAAGCTGCCTTAGATTTCTTGCCCTTGAATTTGTCAGGTAATGTTGGATTACTTTCATTAGCATCCTCAGCTTCTACTTTCAAATTTTCTTGGTCTTCGATTTCACTAGGAAAGACTGGAGGATCACCAAACTGTTGGATTTCCCTAGCAAGCTTATCAGCAGAGGCCTTGATAGGCATGCCTGTACAGTGGAAACCAAATGGTAATAGGACTCGTGCACCTCTTAACCTGTGATATGCTGCAGCAAACTCCAATTTTGAAACGGAGAAAGCATGACCAATATGCAAGAATCCATTCATGTAAGGGAAAGGAAAATTTCCAAAGAACTTCTCGCCCACTTTAGGAGGTGTTTCTAATGCCTCTGCCCTGAAAACATCATACTCTTCCCACAAAGCTCGAACCTTTGCTTCAATCTCTCGGAGATTGTCCCTCCTAGCAAAGCTTTTCCCACTCTCTGATGCCATTTCARCAAGACTAAAAAACCTGCAGGCACCAACAACATTATAAAAAATACAACATGCAAGCTGATTGAGTTCTATAACTTTCATACATCATTTAAGACTGTGCATATATATAATTTCAAGCAGTCTACCATAGGACAGCCATTGTCATGCACAAACACTTACAAGGCAGACAAGCAAATCGAGTTCTGAACTTTCCTACATCGTTTTAAGACTGTGCATATCTATGTATGTACGTGTGTGTGTGTGTGTGTGTGTGTGTAAATTTCATGCAGATCTTTTAAGATCACTAGTATACTATATAACCATAGACTAAATGATAAAACTTGAAATACCCCAACAAATTATGAATGACCAAATGTCAATCATATGTTAAAACAATATATGAAAAAATCTCACAGCAAAGTAGGAACTAGATACCCTCCACACTGGTTTCAGGCAAAAAAAAAACAGGGTTAAATCTCGACAGGTTCAATTGATACACACGAGTCAAAACAGGGCTAAAAGTGAATTCAATACCTAAAATACACTAATTTGTCTGGGTAGGGTAGCTATAGAACAACGAATGCAATCATGAACCAAGTTATTCCCCTGACATTTCAAATTCCACAACATAAGTGAAGCTCATACTCACATTCACCCAATGACGACACCCCCCCCCTCCCCCCAACCCACCAAAACCCGGAAAACACACACACATTAGTCTTAGAACAAAACGTAAACTTACTCCCAAATTTAAAGCACAAAGGTAGAACTTCAAAGGAGAGAGGGAGACAGAGAAGGTTGAGTCATGTCTATACCTTATATTCAGAACAGAATGGCGAAAAGGCAAAAAGCTCTTTGAGGAATGAGAAAAAGCCAGTGAGAGGCTAGTAAATTCTTAACCAACGAGAGATAGATTGTGCTTGCCCTGTAAATCAAATGCTTTTGATAATGAGATATAAAATAAGTTAAGCAGAATGGTAAAGAAGAAGAATGCAGCAAATAAAAAATAGTTATAAAATAATCAACCATTGTCAATACTGTCTTTTATAAGCGAAACATAAAGAATGGTCCCAAATATTTATGGCATTTTTTAAATTCCATTCCTATTCTTCCACCGTTTCCTCTCTTAGATATAAATTTATTTCAAGAAAATAAAATTCAGATCATATTAACTTGGAAGTATGAAGTGGGTTTATTATCTAGAATGGACATATCCATCAAATGACTCAAAAACCTGCCTACATGGGGAACATGATAAATAATCTAACCCATGCAAACTTCCTACATGGAATAATAAATAAATCTACGTATCCACCCCCTAACTCAAAGTTCTCTTCTTCAATCCAACTATTATCTAAACAGAGCAGAATTTCAAAAGAAAGAAATTGGAGAGAAATTAAGGATATCTAAACAGAGCAGAATTTTAAAAGAAACAAATTGGAGAGAAATTAAGGATGTAAAAAAGAGCAAATAAGGGAGAGAGATCTAAGCAGTAAGAAAGACCAAGTGAGTACAAAAGACAAACTTTAGCTCTGGGGGGAGTTTGGTGAGTCTGTGGAAAGGCGTCACAAACAGAACAGCGACTGAATGAGGGAGGGAGGTTCCAATGAACTTCGACACAAACATATTCAATGATCATTTTCAAAAAAATATGAATCTCCTCCAGCCCATAAAATCAAATAACCTCAGAAAACAAAATTTCCCTTCAACCCACTCATTGCTCCAACCATGGGATATCTAATACATACTTCTGAAATCAATAATTAAACATAGAGGCCGAACAAACAGTTTGTTTAGAATTGAGACTTGAGAGAGCATTAAACAAAGAAATCGACAATAAAAGAACGAAATTGAAACAAAAAACAACCATACCGAGGAGGCAATCGGGCTTTGAGAGTGGGTGGCTGTCCGTCGACGCCGTGAGGGGTGGTGGTCGCCGGTCGGAAGTTCTGCAATGGATATSGGGGGAGTGGTAGAGGCCGAGTGTAGTAGAGAAAATGGCTATGTACTGAAATGAAGAGAAGAAATTAGGGCAAACTTTAGAAAGAAAATATAACCGAATCGTTTTGGTTCGATCGGTTTAGTCGGTTTTTTCTCTTACTTTTCTACTTTTTCAAACAAACCAATGGAAAGAAATAAAAAAACAAAACGGTGAAATACTTTGGTCTTAAATTTAAAAAATAAAATATTAAATAATACATTTTGTCCTWCTATTTTTAGTGAAGTACTTTGTAACAATTTGATCCCAAAACYATGTAACAATTTAATCCTAGTAGTTTTAAATTTGTAATGATTTAGTCCCATCGGGAAAAATTTAGTTAAGTTTCTTACACATTTAGATCTATAAATTGATGAAATGTGTTTATAAATTACAAAGACTAAATTATTATAACATAAAAATAGATATTTAATTTTGACAAAAATTTTCACAAAAGAGACTAAATTGTTACAAATTTTAAACTATAGGGATTATTGTTACAAATTTAAATTATAGGGACTAAATTGTAACCAATTTAAAAGTATAAAACTAAATCGTTATAAACTAAAGTTCATAAACTAAATTATTACTTTAGTAAAAGTATAGCGACCAGTTGTGTTTTAACCTTTAAAAAAGTGACAGTTTGATTCCGACTTTGAAAAATAATTCTAAAGATCTAGAGTAAAAARTTACGTTAGTAAAGTTGAATACTTACGTGGCACTCATAGGTTAAAATTTTATTAATTTTATATTATTTTAAAAGCACACAAGTCCGTTAGGCATGTTCGTTGTCGTCGGATCGGTTTTTAGGTCAAAATCTCAACCGATCAACATGTTGTCGGACACTAACCATTTCGGTTCGGTCGATCGATTTTCAATAACCCAATTTTTTTCCCTAATATYAGTGTTTGTATCTTATCAAATTAATCCCCTCTTTTTTCTCTAATACCAGTGTTTGTATCTTAYCAAATCAATCCCTTCTACAGARATTAAAGGACACCATCAAAAATCACTCAAATGAGTAGACAAGGATTTTGTCAAGCCTGTTCGTATGGTACCTAATCCTCTGATATCTCCCTCAATTGAGTAATTATATGACACCCGTATAAAGAACTTATATATTTTCAGCCACCGAATCTCGTCACTTCCGTTTAAATACCATTTTGGTCCATTCTTTCCATTTCAATTACGTAGCGTTACTTTGTTTTTTAAATTTTGTTTTTTGTTTTCCCTCTTTCGAAACATTCTCACAATTGTATAGAAATTTTGGAACAACCAAAACCTTTCTAATGGTAACATTACCAAACGATCCCTTAATTTCTAAATTTTCCATTCCAAATTTTTAATTTTGTTCTATTTTTATCCACTCTTAAAACCTACAATTTAAGAAAATTTTTATGTTTAGATASTAAATAGATTCAATAACAAGGTTTAAGCAATGTTCAAATTAACGCAATATGACTACAAATTTTGATAGTGGTAAGATGAATTAAAGAAAAAAAAGAAATTGCATTTAAGAGTTAGAAGAGTAACTTAGACATTATTATTTRTTGTACTCGGAATACTTATTTAGCGAGCTGCCTCTCAATAATACGGTTATTTAAATATCCTACGAGTTACCTTGTCAACCAAATGTAGGGTCAGGCGGTTGACCCGTGATTAGTCGAGGTGCGCGCAAGCTGGCCCGGACACACGGATTCCAAAAAGAAAAATAATACGGTTATTTAAATTTTCTCTCAGCTTGACATTATACACTTTCACTATTGTTTCTATATTTTACTATGGAAATATCGATTCATTACTCGTTTGGACGTTGAATCGATTAGAAGGAAAAAAAAATTGCATTCAATAGTTAGAAGAGTAACCGATTTTGAGCAGTCATAATTTGCTGCAGAAGGTGATGAAGGAATTTGCTGCGGAATGGGAGAAATTGGTGTAGCTAGTGGACTTCAATACTGGGAGAAGAATGAGGATGAGAGAGAAGGAAASAGTGAAATAAAGGCCACGTAATTTTGAAATGATATAAAGTTAGTCCACATTCCACGACTTTCTAGAATTATTAGTGAGAATCAACCACATTTACATGTGGTTCAGATTAAATTATTTTTTAGTTGGAGGTACATCTTAATCTTAATTACCGTTGAACTTTTGGTTAACTATTATTATTTTTTTAAAATTCAAATTTAAATAAATATATTTTCCATTGAAATTAAATATTAAATATTTTGACATGAATTTAGAAGGAAATAAAAAAAGGAAAAATAAAACAGCATATGCTAGTGACTACAAATTCCTAATTGTTTAAATATGATGCCAAAAACATTGTTGGAGGAATTAAAGAGAAAGTATTTCAAATATTGAAAATGTAAGATTTTTTTAGGTGATAAATGTTAAATTGCTTGATGACATTATAATTTTTAGTGAGACATTAAGCCACCTAGAAGGAGAAAAAAAACTTCAAAATTTTATTTTCCAAATTCTTAAAAAACGTAAGCGAAAATTTCGATGTTTAAGTGTACCGGAATATCTCACATTAATTTAGCTTTAAATTATGATCAAAATTTAGAACTAAATTTGTTGATCGTAAAAAATCATAATCGACACGTGTAAGTATCAACTCAGTTCGGAGCATCATATCTAAGAAAACGGACGATCGGAACCCGACGGACTAATTAATACCGATCTGAGATGAAAGAAGAATACCTTCGCCGACCTGAGGAATTTGACCTTAGGTCCGACCACCGACCTAGAGGACCCGACAACCGCAACCACATGTCGTAACCGTCTAACGGTCTTGTCTCCCCCCACCTGCCTATAAAAGGGACACTCCACCCATGGAGCAGGTACTAAACTTCCTTCGAGAACGACTTAAAGAGCTCGAGCTTGCAACTAACTTGCGCGTCGAAGTGTTTGTTCCT
>NW_019104662.1:65396-108178 GCF_001995035.1 Momordica charantia
ATACTTGTTTGGTCGGTCCCAAACTCGTGGAGTGTTTTCGACCTTGAGCATAGTGAGTATTCTGTCTGCTCAAGTAACGACTACAAAGGTAATCCCTCTAACCCTTGGCCTTTTGGGTTGAAACCATCTATACGTTTGAGTTCAAATGGTCAAATGGCTTGTGGCTCGAGTAGTCTAATACGCTTCCCAAGGGAGTTGGGATCGTCTGAGGTGAGGAGAAGATCTCTCGAGAGTGCTGCGCGGCCGCTTTGAAAAGATCAAACACATGTGCTACCATTCTAATTTTTAAATCACATTTTATAATTTAGATTAAATATGTTATTCACAATGATTCATAACTATTATAAGTGGTAAATTGAGAATATATTTTTTCAAATATCATAACTTTTTAATATGTTACATATAAACTAATGATTGAATTCAAATAAATCTTTTAATAATTAAAAAATTGTTATAAATTTAAACTCCATGTTAATTTTTATTGTTGTTTTTCATCATGCTATTGATAATTTATTTAAACATTTAGTTTAGGTCTTATTTTGTCCCAATATTTTTAATTACTATATATTTTTTTTATAATCCTTCGATTTTCAAATCTTCTATTAATCTTTCAACTTCACGTGTAAATTTCTTTTAGTTCTTACCATTAATTATTTAATATAAACTTGAATTTGTTGTTTTTTTCATGTGGAAGTGGAAATTTAAATTCACAGTCTTAAGTGTCTTAAGTAATTGAGCTATGCTCAAATTGATAATTTAAATTTGTTTTGAAATTATCCACCCAACATAAATTTGGGCATTGAACAGAGAAGGTTATGCTTTGCCTTAGCCATATTTGATCATATCACATTTGTTCTTACCGTAAAATTCCCGATAATGAAYAATAGATCTTCAAGAACACTCAAAGATGAGAGCCTGCAAAAGGAGTTAACACTCCAAAGGTTTTGTCAGTAAAAGATAGAAATAAGTTGAATAGATGTGAATCTTCAAATTTGCGTACCTTGTCCTCATTTACTTTAGAATATTTATAATGCCCTTCTGATAATCGTTGGAGTAAGATTTTAAATTTGAAACCTACTGTTATCTCCTCATTTATTAGTAAACCACATGCATTAAAAGAGGTGTTATGGTTATGCGGTTAATAATTGGAATGTTGAGCACAAGTTCGGTCATTCGCCGAACTAGAAATAATCCGAATTAATGCTACGTGAAATAATTTAATCAGGTATCCATTCAAGTAGTAGATGACGTGTCCTTTAAAAAGTGTATTTTTTCCTCAATCAACATTCATTCAAATCTGAGCTCATCTACTCTATTTCTGATTATATGTTTTCTTCACATCCTCAAATACTTGTTAGAGGATGATCTTACTGGCCTTCTTGAGTTGGAGGAGATCTATTGGAAACAGCGTTCCCATCAAAATTGACTTAAATGGGGTGATCGCAACACTAAGTGATTYCATTTATATCATACTTTCAGTCCATTTTCACAACTTCTAGTCCTTCCTCTACAGACATTGAAGTTGTTACTCATCTCATCCCTCACAAAGTCTCACTGGAAATGAACTCCCGTCTTTTCGCTCCTTATAGCCGAGAAGAGATAGTGATTGCAGTAAAACAGATGTTCCCGACGAAATCTCCAAGTCTCRATGGTCTACCAGCTCTTTTTTATCAAAATTATTGGGCAATTGTGGGACCAAAATTAGTGGAGGCTTGTTGAATGTTTTAAATAACAATGTTGATATTCAAGCCTGGAACTCTACATACATCGCCCTTATTCCGAAAGTTAAACAGTCGAGGTTAGTGTCGAATTATATGCCTATTAGCCTTTGTAATGTTTCTTACAAGATTATAACAAAATCCATCACTAATCGGCTTAAAATTTTCATCGGGCTTGTTATCTCTGATTCTCAATCGACATTTATTCCAAATCAGACTATCACTGATAATGTCATTATTGGACATGAGTGCATTCATTATATTAAAAACAACAAGTATGGAGTAAATGGTTTGGCTGCCTTTAAACTGGATCTAAGCAAAACTTTCGATCGGGTTGAATGGTATTATCTAGAATGTTTCATGAGAAAATTGGGTTTTGCTGACAGATGGATCTTCCAAATTATGAGATGCCTYTCCACGGTGATTTTCTATTCTCATTAATGGCTTTACAAGCTTCTTGAGGAATTAGACATGGCGACCCATTATCCCCTATCTTTTCCTTCTCTGTGCAGAAGGTCTCTCTGCGATTATCAACAATGCCAACCGTTCGGGTCGCCTTTCAGGTATCCAATTTGATCATATTAACCAGACTATCTCTCACCTTCTTTTTGCAGATAGCAGCCTCATCTTTCTCAAGTCATCTAAATCTGAATGCCTCACCATTAAGCGGCTTCTAGAAACATACGGGCGCGCTTTGGGCCAAAGCATAAACTACATAAAATCAGCCCTTCTCTTCTCCCCGAATGTTCACCCTGAGAGGAAAAAATATCTTTAGACTATTCTACATGTTAACTTGGTGAAGRACTTTGGCTTCTATCTTGGGTTGCCTTCGTCTTTCACCGAAGAAAATTCTTGGATTGGAATTTTCTCAAAGACAGAATTTGGAAAGCCATGCAAGGTTGGAAGCGTTCTTTCTTTTCTACAGAGGAAAAGAAGTCCTAATCAAAAGTATTGGTCAAGCTATCTCATCTTATGCTATGAGTGTATTTCAACTCCCAAAAGGTTTCTGCAATGAAATCACTCGTATGTTTGCCCACTTTTGGTGGGGGTCTACGTTGGATTCTTGGAAGATTAATTGGATGAAATGAGACAACTTGTGTTATCCTAATGAATTGGGGGGTTTAAACTGTAGAGACCTTGAAGGTTTTAACCAAGCTTTGGTGGCTAAACATGTTTGGAGATTTCTTCAAAATCCAATCCTCTTAGTCTCAAAGGTTCTGAAGGTCAAGTATTTCCAAAACTCGGGTGTGCTCGATGCTTTGGACTCTTGCAACTCTTCTTACTCCTGGAAAAACTTTATTTGAGGGAAAGAGCTTCTTATTAAAGGGCTTCGTTATCGCATTGGTAATGGATCCTCTGTACGGGTCTTTTCCAACCCCTGGATTCCTCAACCCCTTCATTTTCGTCCTATTACAGTGCACAATGGTAATTTTGATCTTCGGATTTCTACGTTTATTAACCAAAGAAGCAAATGAGATGAGAATTTAGTCTCTAATTATTTTTATGCTGAAGACAAAGACATCATTCTTGTGCTGCCTATAAGCCCGCATAATCTTCAAGACTCTTGGTTATGACACCATGATAAAAGGGGAACCTACAGTGTCAAGAGTAGTTACAAACTCTTTATGAACCTCAAATGTTTAGAGCCCTTTACCAGCAATTCTCATCATGGAGGCTAATCAAATTCTATTTGGGGCCTATCTATCCCTACCAAAGTTAAACTTTTCCTATGGAAAGCAGCTCATGAACATCTTCCTACAAATCACATTCTAAACAAGTAAGGAATTCAAAGTGTTACCTGTTTGCTCTTTTTGTCCTTTGAAGTTAGAGAGTTATATTCATGCTATCTTCCTCTACAAGCAAGCCCGTCTCATTTGGAATATGTTGTTTCCTTCTCTGTCTTTCTTTCCTGCATGTTCAGATATTAGTTTTCTTGATCTTTGGTGGCTATTCTTGCTAAAATAAAATCAGAAGAAAGGGAGTTAGCGGCAATAACCTGTTGAGCTATTTGGAGTGATAGGAATGCATCGCTCCATGGAATTCCTTTATCTGATATAGGCCAAAAATGTGATTGGATAAACTCGTATACGTGGAACTTTCTACTCGCTCAAGCAGGATGTTCTAATCGTTCCGCATCTGAGTCCCATTCTAATCGGCTTCAAACTCCATCCGGGATTCTTTCTTGATCCAATTCGGTATCCCGTGGAGGTCAGATTCATCAGGTTTGGGTTCCCCCTCCACAAAATTACCTTAAATTGAATGTGGATGATGCATGTCACATTTCCCCATCAGGCTTAGGTCTCCTTCTTCGCAAATAGAATGGGCGTTTTCATGCGGCAAAATTTGTGTTCATCCCTTATCCTCTTTCGCCTCTCTTTGCTTAATCAAACGGGATTTTGGAAGGCATGAAATTTGCCCAATCTCTTAATTGTCCCCTTCTACAGGTGGAATCTGACTCTCTTTCAACAATTCGTTTGATTCAAGGTGATATCTCAACTCTGGGAGATGAACTGAACTGGATAATTGAAATCAGACACCTTGCATCAACCTTCAGTTCCATCAATTTTGCTTATACTCCACGAGATTGCAACAAACCAGTGGATTATCTAGCACAATGGGGGTGTCTTCTTTAGCTCCAAATTCATGATTTCTTTCTSTCCTCAGTGGCTTTTCATGTTTGTTCAAGGGGATCTCCCTTCACTTAATGCCCCAGTGGCTTTTTAATACACTTTCTTTTTAAAAAAATATATACTTGTTCATTTAGAAATCTAATCATTCTGTAGATGAATAAAACACATGTCTGTTTGTCAAAGTTTTTGTTAAACAATTTCAAAAGAAAAAAAACAATAATGATAAACACTAGCTAAAATACTTTTCTTTTAACATAAAACATTTCATTTATCAAAGTAAACCCTAAGTTGTAATAATTAGGGTAGATTTGTGACTACCTTAGAGAATTAAACCTTTTGGTCATGTTGGATGTTTTCTTACTCATTTTGGACATTTTGTTGTTCATTTTGAGAATTTTTGTACATGCTTAAATTTCTTGCTAAGTTCACAATTTTATAGTGTTTATGTGGCTTATCCCGAGTGTGTTGTTAGTTGAATTTTATACTGTTTATGTAATTTTATTGGTTGGTTCTTGAGCAAGTTTTAGATTTATTATTATTATTATTATTTGAGTAAAAGATACTTTCATTAAGACAAGAAAGCCACTGARGCAACAAGTGAGGTATCCTCTAAAAGTCAATGATGTAGCTAGAGAGGAAAAAAATATGTCCAAGACAGAGAATTACAAGAATGAAGACCAAATTTCACCAGAGGATCAGCCGGCCGATTGCTTGAACGGGGAACATGCACAAAACAACAGTTGTCAAAGGTAAGGGAAGAAGCTTGTATGTTATGGACCCAAGGCTTATCAGCTCTTGGAGTGTTCGTAATCCCATGATTAGACTGATGGCTGTAAGCGAGTCCGATTCCACATAAATGCTTGTGTAATCGAGGGAGATCGCATATTGAAGGCCTTCTCGGATGGCTAAAAGTTCAGCTAGCAGAGGCGGGTAGGCAACAAGACAAAATCGACAACCCGCAACACAAATCTTGACGAGAAACCCCAAACTAGTCGAGCTACTCTGCTTTCCACAAGCTGCAYCAGAGTTTAGTTTGAAGGTCACCCCGTTAGAGGGGGAATTGTAGAATCATCTGAGCCACGAGGAGCTGGAGACGAGCGAGGAGCATCATTCTCCTTTCGGAAGCCGCCCAGTACAAGGTAATCCACTCACTCCTTAATTGGACATTTGGAACAACTTTCTGATGAATAATTTAATTACTGTCATTCCAAATAACCTAACAAGTAATAACTGTAATCTCAATCTCAGATTTACAAAGAACGGTTTGCCAATACTCCTAGTGGTCTGGGAAAGGGATCTTTGAATCCGAGAGACGCAGGGCTTGGGGAGAACAGAAGACCAAATCTCTTTTGCTCGCAGGCACCTGAAAAGAGCATGAGTTGTAGATTCCACTTTGTTCTTACAACAAAGGCATACAAGTGAAACTTCAATGCCTCTTCTCCTGAGATTATATGTCGTAGGAATAATATTATGCACCGACTTCCATAGGAAGATTCTGATTTTGGTGCGAACACTGAGTTTCYAGATATGTTGCCAAATTTTCTTTCTGATTATTGAACTACTAGGTTTTGATGTAATTTTAGTACTCATGAAGAGTTTGTAGGCACTTTTGACACTAAATAACCCCTTCTTATCATAATGTCATAACCAGTAGTCGGATAGGTTTGTTGAGCTCAGCGGGACTTTGAGAATAAGATCAATATCCTCCTGACAAAATAAATTAGAGAGCCTTTCAATGTTCCAACAGYTAGGGGAAACAATAAGGCTAGAAACCCAAAGATCACCCTTAGGAGGTAGAGAGGAAATTGTTTTGAAAGAATYTTCCCTCAGCAACCAAGGATCTGAGAAAGCTTTGATGGTATCTCCCCAATCTACTGGCTTGCGAACCCCTAAGGCAAGAAGGTCACAGTCCAAAGGAGGCTCTTCCAAAAATAAGATGAGTTCGAGCGATCACTGGCCTCCAGGATAGAAGAGTGTGGATAATAAATCGCCTTTAGAACCTTGGAGGCCAATAGAGATAGATCCCTAAGAAAATGTCAAGCTTGTTTGCAATGAGGGTCTTATTAAAACCTTCCAAGTGACGAAAATTCAATCCACCGAGCYCTTTAGGGAGACATAATCGATCTCAAGACATCCAATGCATTTTCTTCTTGTCACTTTGTGGAGTCCCACAAAAAACGGGTGAAAATATTAGCAATATCATTACAGAACCCTTTCGGAATGTGAAAAACACTCATGTCATAAGAGGGAATGGCTTGGGCCACACTTTTAATAAGGATGTCTTTGCCCCAGACAGAAAAAAAAAACTTATACTTCCAACCCTGCATCACTTTCCAAATCCTATCTTTGAGGAAGTTCCAGTCATTTCCTTTCCTCCTAGTGAAAGAGAAAGGTAGACCTAGATAGCTTCCAAGGTCCGTAACAAGTTGAATGCCCAAAAGAGACTGCAGRTAAGCTTGTCTATCCACGTGAACATTTGGCAACTGACTTAGAAAAATTAATAGACTGGCCTGAGGCCTTACCATAAGTAACTAGTAAATCCTTCAGGAAAAGGCATTCAAGTTCGTTAGCATCTAGAAAAATCAAGCTGTCATATGCGAACAAGAGATGCGAAATAGTAGGGACCACTTCAGAGTCAAAAGAGACTCCATGAAGTTTTCCTATCGAGGTGGCGTTGTAAAGCATCTGAGAAAGGCCTTCGGCATAGAGAAGAAATAAATAGGACGATAGAAGGTCACCTTCGCGGATGCCACGTGAAGGGGTGACAGGACCTGTTGGATTACCATTAACCAAGATAGGTAACGTAGCCGATGTAATGCATTTCATAACAATATAGACCCATGAAGCTGCAAACCCAAGTTTCAACATTAGCTTTTCCAGATAGATTCATTCCACCCTATCAAAAGCCTTAGGGTTTGCAGCATTAGCTTTTCCAGATAGAATCATTCCACCCTATCAAAAGCCTTACTGAGGTCAAGCTTGAGAGCGGCTTGGCCTTTCCTTTTGGTTCTTTTGCTTCTGATAAAGTGTAAACATTCATGGCATATGATTATATTATCACTTATTGCTTTGTGATGCACAAAGGCGGACTGAGCTGGAGAGATAATGTCATTAAGAACCCGTTTGAGGCGTTTAGCCAAGACCTTGGTGATGATCTTGTAAGAGACATTACACAAGATGATAGGCCGAAAGTCAGAAACATGCTTTGGGTTATTAGTCTTTGAAATTAAAGCAGATTAGTCGCATTCCATCCTGAAGACTGCCTCCATTATTTAGGATACCCAAACAATCTTCCACAGTTTTTGTTCCAATGACATCCCAGTACTTTTTATAAAACAAGGCTGGAAACCCATATAGACCAGGTGTCTTGGTCGGAAACATTTGCTTACTAGCTAACTCAATCTCGACTTTAAATAAAAGAGGCAGTAAGGAGTGAGTTCATTCTAGGCATCACCTTTGTCAGGATGAATTGGAGAACATGATCAATAGATGCCGAAGAAGGACCAAATGAGGTGAAGATTGATTGGAAATAGTTGACGAAAGTCAAATAATCTCCTCAATTTCCTCCATCTAGGACCCATCATCCCTAGTGATACCTAGGATTGTGTTACATTTTTTCCGAAGCATGGCCTTTTTGTGGAAGCACTTTGTATTCTTATCACTGCATTTAAGCCAATCCTCGCGAGAACGTTGTTTCCAATAAATATCTTCMTGTTTAAGCAAGTTTGCCAGATCATTCTCTAAAGCCATGAATAACATTAAAATCAATGGGTGAGGGCTGTTTATAGGCATATGCAAGGGCAGCCTTGGTTCTCTTAATTTGGGAAAAAATACTTCTAATTGTTAAAGCTCATCATCGGATTAGAGCCATATAAGTGGCATAAAGATCGRCGGCAAGAGAGAAGTCAGGGTTGTTAACCACCCAACAACCTGTTCTTTGATAATATCCCTGCAATTATCATGACAGGTCCAAATCTCTTCAAAACGAAAGGTCTCCGAGAAGAATGCCTACTTTGGATTGGATTTGGGAAGATATTCACCGAAATGGCTCGGTGATCAAATTTGGACCAATGGAGGTGATCCACCATAATATTATGGAAAATTGTGGAGAAAGAGTTGTTACAAAGGAATCCGTCAAGTATTATGGTGATCCACCATAATCCACTGTTGGGCTGTTGCCAATCTATTGTTGCACCAGGTTAATTTGTCGCCAGTATCGCCCATGTCAATTAGTGATGTGTAATCCAGGACGGCACAAAAATTTGAGATCAAATTGTCATCTGTATGATCTGGATTTGTCTTCTCATGATGCCATAATAAAGCATTCAAGTCCCCTCCAGGGTGAATCATCCAGATTATAAATACGTTTAAGAAGCTCCCAATTCTGGACTCTTTTGTGAGCAACAGGATGGCCATAGAAGCCCGTAAAGCACCAATGGAAGGAGGATTAGCTAACACTGGATTCGATATGATGGGAGGAGAATGACCGAATAGTAATGTCAACCAGATCCCTCCAAAAAAGACAAGGGTCACCGCTAAGACATGGACTATTAACAGTGAAACAACCATTGAAGTTAAGAGCAATCTTAAATTTATTGGTTTGAGAATTACATTTAGTTTCAATGAGGAAATAATATAGGCTTATTATATAGTGATTGCTAATATTTTATAGTAATTAGAGCATTGAGGATTGAACATAGGATTTCTAAGTTAGTAAGATGGATATGTAGCTACTCCAACAAACTAGTATAATTGTTTAAATTAGGTATATGTCATCTAGTCAATCTAGTATAACTTAACAGATTAAGGCACTACGATTAAAAGGTCATGAGTTCGAATCCTCACATTAACATATTGTACTTAAAAAAATGTACGTATCGTTGTAAGTTTTTTTTTTATTTTTAAAACAACATGGTTGTATCAGATGACATACAATTCCACGTTAGTTTTTTTCTTAAAAACTTTTAATAAAATTCTTTTAATCATACATTTGGTTAGATTTCTTTAAGTACATTTAATAATAGGTTTGCTTGATTGATTCTTTTCGGTTTAATTTAATAAAATTGAAATTTTAGAAATAAAATTGAAATTTTAGAAATAAATTTGTCAATTTTAGTTTAATTTAATAAAATTGAAATTTTAGAAATAAAATTGACAAATTTAGAAATAAAATTGACAAATTTAGAAATAAAATTGACAAATTAGCCAAGTGGTAAGAAAGAAATATTTCGTATCATTTTTAGTTCAAAATTTAAAGATTAAGAATATATACATACAATAACAAATCCATGTTACAGTGGAACAATTCGTATAAATATAGTTTTAAACACATTGACGGAAAATATATTTATTTTTATATAATGACACTAAGTTAGGTAATTTTGACAATCGAACTACAAACCCTTATATTTGATATTAGTTTGTATGGTATAAATTGTTGGATTTTAAGGTGTGAAAGAAAGTGAAAGTTAAAAGAAATTTATTCAGATACACGTTTTGAATATGTTTATTTCTTTAGTGATTTTATTTCTTTATTTATTAAACTTGAAGTTATTTATTTAAATGAAAAAATGTTTCTTTAGTTTGTTAAGGTTACTAAATTACACATTTGTAACTTTGTATGTGATAAGTTACATATGTAGCATATGTAAACAGGTTACATATGTGTTWAAGATATTTGTGAGATGTTACATATTTTGACAACTATATATAGTTGTTGTGTTCCTTCATTTTGAGATATGCAAGCATATCACAATTGGGTTTTCTCCTCCTCCCACAAAAGTTTTTGAGTTGTTCTTCTTGTTTATGTTTAGAACAAGTATCTAAGAGTTCTGCTAGATCCGAGTAGTTAGAGATTGCAGTTCTACCGRAGTTAGTTGTTGTATCTTGCTGAGACGATCGTTGTAGTCTGCTAGCAACTTGTGCWGAGAGAATAATTATCTTCAGGTCAGCGCTATTGCAGCGTGCCCGACTACATTTATCAAGTTTTTGTGTTCATCAAGTTGTCAAATTTTGTATTGTTTGTAGCCAATTACGTTGTAATCTATTTGCCAGTATCGCACAGTTTATATATACAACGTATATTTACCCAACAATCTGAAGACAATTAATGATGGCTGCAAATACTTCCACCAACGCTCCAACGATGATGTGATCGACCATTGTCAAATCTCATGCTGAAAAACCAGAGAAGTTCAAGGGAGAAAACTTCAAAAGATGGCAACAGAAGATGATCTTCTACCTCACCACCTTGAACCTTGCTCACATCCTAAAGGAGGTACGCCGAACTATTCCAGTAGAAGTAATCACTCCTGAAACTGAAGCTGTCAAGCAAGCGTGGTTGCATTAAAACTTCCTATGTTGCAACTACATTCTGAGTTAGCTGGATRACACCTTGTATAATGCCTACTGCAATGTCTTTGATACTTTAAGGCAATTGTTGGAGGCATTAGACAATAATTATAAGCTGGAAAATGCTGCTACTAAGAAATTCCTTGTTGRAAAATTCTTAGATTATAAAATGGTTGATACCAAGTTGGTAGTCAATTAGTTGGAAGAATTGCAAATTATCATTAGTGATTTGCAAAGTGAAGAATTGGTTATTAATGAACCATTCCAAGTTGCTGCTGTGATTGAGAAATTGCCTCCTACTTGGAGAGAATTCAAATGCTATCTATCTCAAATACAAGGAGTTGTCCATGGATAATCTTACTGTGAAACTCCGCAAGCAGACCCCCTGGGGGGATTGAGGGAGACGGATATAGAAAGAACCATGTTCCTTTATTCATGCGACGGAAGCTAGTTACAAAAGATTCTTACTTCGCTCATGCACCATCTTTTAACCCCCCGTTAGCCGGTAAAGTTAGCAGCCTAATAAAATAAAAAGGGTCTTCTTCTGCATGTTAAGGCAGCATTGAAGAGGACAACAAAAAGGGAGACAAAGAGCCACAAAAAGTTGAAACTAATGCACATATTGCTGATGCTTCAAGACATCGTCCCAAAAAGCAACATTCCAAGACGAAGAACGTCAATCTTGGGCCAWTTAATGATGCTAACAAGCACATTCGTGCAATCTGCTGGGATTGTGGTAAAAGTACGTGGTCATATAGTTGCAAATTGTAGACACAAGAAGGCACAAAACTCCAACAACCAGGCCAACATTGTGGAAGATGACAACCTAATAGATGTCATCTCTGAGGTAAATATGACATCTGACACCAAAGGCTGGTGGATTGATACTGGTGCTACTAGGCACGTTTGTGGGGACAAATCATTGTTCACCACTTTATGAGAAGCTAGATGGCAGTGATAAACTGTACATGGGAAATGCTTCAACAGCCTTAGTAGAAGGCAGAGGAAAAGTCATGTTGAAATGGACTTCTGGAAAGATACTTACCCTCACTGATGTGTGGCATGTGCCAGAGATTCGAAAGAATCTAGTGTCAGGAACTCTACTCAATAAAAATGGGTTCAAGCTTATATTTGAGTCAGATAAGTTTATTCTGACCAAGTGAGCTATGTATGTGGGAAAAAGGTTATCTAAATGATGGCATGTTCAAATTGAATGTACTGGCACAAGTGCTCAAGAATAATAATAATAATAGCAACTCTTTTGCTCATATTCTTGAGTTGTGTGATATATGACATTCTAGGTTTGSGCATATCAATTACCATTCTTTACAAAGAATGGTAAGTTTAGGACTATTACCTAATTTTAACATTGATAATAGACACAAATGTGAAGTTTGTGTTGAATCAAAATTTTATAGAAAGTCATTTTCGTCTGTGGAAAGAAGTAATGAGTTACTTGATTTAATCTACAGTGATGTATGTGACTTAAAAAATACTCTCACAAAAGGTGGTAAGAGATACTTTGTCACATTCATTGATGATTGTAGTAAATATTGYTATGTATATTTATTACATAGTAAAGATGAAACCTTAGATTTTTTCAAAACATATAACGTAGAAGTTGAAAATCAACTTGAGAGAAAAATAAAAGTGCTTAGATCAGATAGAGGTGGTGAATATGAATCATCACTACTTTCTGAATTTTGTGTTGTTAATGGTATAATCCATCAAACTACGACATCTTATATATCACAACAAAATGGTGTAGCTGAAAGAAAGAACCGAACTTTTAAGGACATAGTCAATTGCATGTTAAATACTTCAGGTTTACTCCATAATTTATGGGGGGAGGGTTTGCTTACAGCAAATTTTATCTTAAATAAAATTCCACATAAAAAGACTAATAAATCACCTTATGAAGTGTGGAAAATGAGGTTACCCTCATATAAAATACTAAAAGTGTGAGGGTGTTAGGTACAAGTTCCTTTACCAAAAAGGACAAAACTTGGACCTAAGACAGTTGATTGTGTCTTTATAGGYTATGCTATGCATAGTGCTGCTTATAGATTCTTAGTGATTAAATTATAAATACCTGATATTAATAAGAATACTATTATGGAATCTATTAAAGTTGAATTCTTTGAGGATATATTTCCTTTTAAGGAAGAAATACAAGAAGGTAACGGTACCAAAAGGAATCATGAGGCTAGCTCTTCGAAAGGTCAAAAAATGATCAGGAAACTAAGATCGAACCTAGAAGAAGTAAAAGAGCTAATAAAGTTACTTCCTTTAGACCTGATTTCATAACTTATATGATAGWTGATGAGCCTCAAACTTTTCAAGAAGATGTGTCATCTCTAGATGCACCTTATTGRAAAAAAGCTAATAGTGAGATAGAATCTATTTTACAGAACAATACCTGGGTATTATTGGTTGATTTACCTCCTRAAAATAAACCAATTAGGAGTAAATGGATTTTCAAAAGAAAACTAAAATTTGATGGCACTATTGATAAATATAAAGCCCGTTTAGTAGCTAAAGGCTATCGTCAGAAAGAAGGRCTATATTTCTTTGATACCTATTCTCCAGCGACGAGGATTACATCTATACGGATGTTAATTCTATAGCAGCTTTACGAAGTTTGGAAATACACCAAATGGATGTAAAAACTTCATTTTTAAATGGAGATTTAGATGAAGAAATCTATATGGAACAACCTGAAGGGTTTGTTGTAAAATGACTTGAAAATAAAGTTTGTAAACTTGTCAAGTCTCTTTATGGGTTAAAACAAGCACCAAAACAATGGCATGAGAAGTTTGATCACACTATGTTATCTAATGGATTTAAGATAAATGAGTGTGACAAATGTGTCTAGGTTAAAATCATAGACCAATATTGCATCATTGTTTGTTTATATGTAGATGATATGTTGATAATGGACACAAGTAGAAGTGTCATCGATTCCACTAAAAAGATGTTGAATTCCAAATTTGATATGGAAGACCTTGGTCTTGCCGATGTTATCATTGGAATCAAAATAATGAGAAATCCAAGTGGATATATACTTTCTCAATCTCATCACATAGAGAAAGTGTTGAGAAAATTTGGACATTTTGAGAGTAAGCCGGTAGTTACTCCATTTGATCCAAATTGTAAGTTAAAGAAGAATAATTATGAAGGTGTATCTTCTCTAGAATACTCTAGGGTTGTGGGTAGTTTAATGTACATAATGAATTGTACAAGACCTGATGTTGCCTATTCAGTAGGAAGATTGGTAAGATACACTAGTAATCCTGGGCATGATCATTGGAATGCCTAGTCAAAGTTTAAATATTTGAAGTACACTTTAGACTATGGATTGCATTATACAAAATATCCATCTGTATTTGGAAGGATTTAGTGATGCTAATTGGATCTCTGATAGCATGGAGACTAAGTCAACCAGTGGGTATATATTTACCTTAGGTGGAACAGCTGTGTCATGGAAATCTTCAAAACAGACGTGTATAACATGATCTACTATGAAATAAGAGTTTATAGCACTTGATAAAGCTGGAGAACAAGCAGAATGACTTCGAAATTTTCTTGAAGATATTCCATTGTGACCAAAGTCTGTAAGTGTCATATATATTTATTGTAACAACTTATCAGCCTCAATGAGAGCTAAGAATAATGTCTACAATGGGAAGTCAAGACACATAAGAAGCAGACATAATTATATYAGGCGATTGCTCTCTAATGGAATAATTTCCATTAATTATGTGAAATCAAAAGAAAATATTGCAGATCCATTGACGAAATGATTGTTAAGAGAGCAAGAGCATATACATCGAGAGAAATGGAGCTAAAGCCTATGAAATGAAGTATCTTGTGGTAACATAACCTAGTTGACTAGAGATCCCAAGATCTAGGTTCAATAGGCAAACTGACTGGATAATTCATAGTTGACACACTAAGAAACATGTAGTTTCTTCCCATTTTTATGATRTTATGTGTATGATCTGTTGATGTTAAGGTCATATTGATATCTTGATTACAAGAGGGGTAGTGACAGAATACTCTTAATCAATATCACCTATGTGAGAGTAGAATTAGGTCAGTTCTATGAAAACTTTTTAAATGGCTTATGTTCTCTAAAGCTTTCATGAATTCAGGATCTCGTCCAAGACCAAAATGGACACAATCGTATAGAACTCAAAGATAAAAGATAAGTTATGTGTGATATTTGTTGTCTCAATTTATCATGAGAATGATAGTTCCAGAGCTAGTTCTCACTATTTCTTCGGTAAATTCGATAGATATTCACTAAGGAATGTTCAAGTTCAAAAGACACCTCTCCTGATGCATAACTTATCTGTTTGCTCTCAATGTTTTGGTCGTGTTTTGTCTGTCTCACTCTCTTTCATGTGGGGGATTGTTGGATTTTAAGGTGTGAAAGAAAGTGAAAGTTAAATAAATGTATTCACGTATACATTGTGAATATGTTTATTTCTTTAGTGGTTTTATTTCTTTATTTATTAAACTTGAAGTTATTTATTTAAATGAAAAATTGTTTCTTTAGTTTGTTAAGGTTACAAAGTTACACATTTGTAACTTTGTATGTGCTAAGTTACATATGTAACATATGTAAAAAAGTTACATATGTGTTAAAAATACTTGTGAGATGTTACATATTTTGACAACTATATATAGTTGTTGTGTTCCTTAATTTCGAGATATCCAAGTATATTACAATTGGATTTTCTCTTCCTCYCACAAGAGTTCTCTCTTCTTCTGAGTTGTTCTTCTTGTTTATGTTTAGAGCAAGTATATCTAAGAATTCTACCAGATCCGAGAAGTTCGAGGTTGCAGTTCTACCAGAGTTAGTCGTTGTATCTTGTTGAAACGATAGTTGTAGTCTACTAGCAACTTGTGCAGAGCGAATAATTGTTTTCAGGTCAGCACTATCGAATCATGCCTCGACTATATTTATCAAGTTTTGGTGTTCATCAAATTGTCAAATTTTGTATTGTTTGTAGTCAATTAAATTGTAATCTGTTTGCCAGTATTGCACAATTTATATATACAACGTATATTTACCCAACATAAATACTAAAAAACTATAACTAGATATAGCTTCGGATTTTTTTTGTTAGTACAATATGTGGGGTGGGGATCAAACTCACAACTTCTTGGTTGGAGATATATGTCAATTACCGATGAGCTATGCTCGCTTTGGCCAGTTTGAGATTAGTTTATTTAGTAGAAAGTATAAATAAATTGTTTATATATATATATATATATATATATATATATATATAGATAGATGATAAAACTTAGAAGTATTCCTACGTATTTTTTCCTTCATCAAAATTGTAGTTTTTTTTTTTTGGGTTGAGTTTAACACCTAAATTTTCATATTAGTATTTAATAGGTTTCTGAAATCTTAAAATTCTGTATTAGTTCTATAAAATTTCAATTTTATGTCTAACAGATACTTGAACACTCAATTTTGTRTCTAATAGGTTTCAAACATAATCAGAATTTTTTAAAATGAACGGATTTATTAGACATCAAATTGAATCTCGTGTCTAATAGAATCTTAAACGAAACTATTCGTTATGTTTTTAATAGGTTTGTGAWTTTTATAAAATTTTGAATATGTTTAAGACTATTGGACATAAAATTGAAAGTCCAAGAACGTATTTGACACAAAGTTGAAATTTTGGAATCTATTAGATATAAATAAAAAATTTAGGAACCTATTAAATAATTTTTAAAATTTAGAAACTTATGAGTTATTAAATATAAACTTAAAAGTTATTAAACGGAACTTAAAATTTAACCTAATTCTTTTATTTCATAATTATGTTTTTTTTAAATAATTTGCAAATATATAAATATATATATATATTTGATATGATGAAGAAAAAATGTAAAGAAGAAAGAAAACATTTTTCTTTTAGTACCTTTTTTTTCGAAAGAACTAAAGCAATTTTTTAAGAGGAAAAAACTTAACTTTTTTTTTATAGCAAAAGTATACATATAAATAGTTTGAACGTAGTGTTGCAAAAAAAAAAATTTTTTTGAAGGTAAATATTATATATATTATTTATGTGCTTCAACCATTGTGATAATTTATAAATCTATTATCTCTGTGAAAAAATTTATAAATCTATTAGTTTTACCCATAAATTAAGTATCTATACTTTCTATATCTATATCTATACTATATCTAAATGGGGTTATGGAAGAGAATTTTTGCCTTCCCATTTTGTCCCCAACTTTTGAATATATACCTATTTTGCCCTTCATATTTCTACGAGAGACACGACTCTTCGAGTTAAAGTGTCTATTGAGATAACAAATCTAAAAAGTTGTGACCATTCGATGAAACAAGAAGTTTAATCCAAAAGAGTTGTAACTGTTCGAGTGAAAAGGTGTGTTGAGAGAAGTTAATCCAATGAAAATTACAACTATTTTGATGAAGTGATGCATCTATCCACGTATAGGTGTTATAGCAAATAATCTATAAAATGAAAGATTATATCTTTTTCTTTTATGACCTAAAACTCATTTTCAAAATATTAATAAAGATTTTTCTTATCTTCATGAGTGAAAACTGAACCATGTCAAAAGAATATTTGAGATTTTAGAAACATATTTAATCGATTAAGAGGTAGAGTAACAAAATCATGTTTTCGTATTATCTTCAACTTTTATTTCTTTTATACTATTTTAATATTTTTATGTGGATTACTTTTAAGTTATATATTCATGATACCTTCGTGTTTTAATATTTAGTTAATGTTATTTTTAAGTTTGATTTAATATTTAGTTAATGTTCTTTTCACGTTTTAAAATATATTCATGTTATATTTTAGTATTTGTTTTCTTATTTGCTTTGTTCTTATTTTATTTTTCTTGGTCATGTGATTCTTTATTCCATATTTTTTCAATGATTTCATGGTATACATAGTATTCAGTTTCTCTCTCAAATTTCAATTCTTTAATTTTGGTTCATTCTTCCTTATTACATAATATACAAAAGATAAAAGAATGAGTAAATAATTTAAGAGAAYACAAAAAGATTATTGTTGTTTTCTTAAAAAAGAAAAATTGACAACGAATAATATATTTTATTTGAAACAAAATATTAGTACCATTTAAAAGTTCAGTTGAGTTGTTATTCTACRTGTTAAATTGGTAGAAATATTATATTAAATATATTTTATTTGAAACAAAATATTAGTGCATTTAAAAGTTTTTGTTATTCTACRTGTTAAATTGTTAGAAATATTATATTAAAATGTTTATAACCGCGTGAAATGCACGYGATATTAACTAGTATAATTAAATGATGGAAAAGTCTAGACTCAGAAGCYTAGCTAAAATGCAAAGGCTCGACCAACAGAGGACAGACAACCAATTCGACCGATTAGGACTTGCAGGGACGTTGAATCCCTTTTAGTACTAACATGTGGGGGTGGGGGATCGAACTCCCAACCGTAGGATTTTAAGGTGCGAGAAAAAATGGAATTTAAGAAAACTAGTAAGAAACACGTGCGATGCACGTGGAACTCGAAAGTTTTATTTTTAAGTACAAAAAAATTAATTAAAAAAAGTGATAAATTATAACGTAACCTAATTTTATAAAATTGAAAATGTTGGTTTCAGCATTTTATTATTATTATATGACTATTTTGGGTATTCGTATTATATTATATTAATTTTAATTAATACAAAATATTGATTTAAACAATTTTCTGTTCATTTATTTATGGTACTTTTTACGATTCCTAATTATTTATTTATGTGAATATTTTAGATAATTCTTTTTTTCATATGAATATTTTTTTATTGGAATTTAAATCAACACATATGATGTTGCATGAATGCTGAACTACGTATTATATTTTATCATGATTTTTTATAAAAATATTTTATCAGGATTAATTACAATTCTTCATTTATCATAAAAAAATATCACAATATATTATTTACTTACGATTTTTTTTTGTAATTATAATTTAAAAATAAAGGATAATTAATCATTCAACAAAATTGAAACTGAATTTAAATATGTTAATGAAATTAATAATTGTTTTATATAATACAATACATTATTTATTGGACTTTATTTCTAAATTAGAAGTGGAAAAATTACTTAATAATTACCTACTATAGTTCTCACCTATTTTTACCTATACCGACCCAATATTATCATATGTAGCTCAATCATAAACTTCAGCTAATAACAAAGCCCGACTACAAGGATTTTGTATTTCTAAACATAAATGCACAAATTATAGAAACCTATTTTTCTCTCCTCTCCCTTCACGCGTGTATCGCCTTTCACTATATGTCGTCTTCTTCTATCCAGTGCTGCTACTGTCTCAACAGCTTTCTCCTTCTGGCTCGCCACTRCAGTTCCCTCTCTAATTTAGAAATAACATTTTGCCACCTCGACTACAACTGTTATGCCCTCTGTCTTCCCTATAACGACTTCTACTATGCCCTTTGGTTAAGTATGGTGAGAATGAAAATCTCACTTTCTCGCAAGTTTTTTAGTGCTCTCCCCTTTRYATTTGGTATTTATCTCACCCACTATGTATATATATATCTCTCGAAAAGATGAAGAAGATGAAAGAGTTTTTAGAAGTTAAATGGAATAAAGATAATGGAGCATTTATGATCTAATTATAGKCTTGATTCATAGTATATGGCAAAATTGAAATAGGAAGATGAAACACTAAAATGTATTATGACATAAATGAAGGGAGATGGGAATTTAGAGGGGTGTGATCGTTAGGGAGAGAAGAGAGAAATGGAGAGAGAGAAAATTTGTATTTAAATTACGCAATTACAATCAAAAAACAGTGAAGAGAGTTAAAATGAGAGGGTAAAAATGGAACACAAAGTTTCTCTTAATAGTGGCTTTTATATAGATTATAGAATTATAGATTATATATTATAGATTATAGATAGATTATTCACATMTACGTTGAAAATATTATTCTTGATTGGTTTTGTATAATTTTGTGTTAAAGTTACACATTGTAACTTTATGCGTTGAAGTTACATCTATGTTAAACTTAAGTTATTTCTTAAATGTGAAGTTTTTTACATGTACGTATTAATGTTATATATGTGTTTAATTTTTGTGTGAGTGGTTACATATTTGGGCAATTATATATASTGGTTGGTTTTCTTCATTTGAGATATCAAAGTATTTATCATTTGAGTTCTCYTCCTCTCATAAGAATTTATCTTATTTTGAGTTTGTTATTGTCTCTGTTGAGAGCAAATATCTAAGAATTCTGCTAGTTCAGAGTAGTTCGAAGTTTTTCTATCGGAGTTAGTTGTTGTATCCTACTGAGACACCGCTGTGGTATGTTAGCAACTTGTGTAGAGGGAATAATTATCTTCAGGTCAGTGATATTGAAGCGTGCCTCGACTATATTTATCAAGTTGTCAGAAWTTGTATTGTTTGTAGTCAATTACGTTGTAATCTGTTTGTTAGTATTACACATTTTATATGTACAACGTATAGTTACCCAACAACAACTTCTTGGTTGGAGATATGTCAATTACCGTTGAACTATTCTTCATATCGACTTTCTTTTATTATTGAAGATTGATACAAATTTTGGTAAATTCTAAAGACCAAAAGTAATTTTGGTATTAAAAAAAGAAAGAAAGAAAATAAAGTATAGAGTCGAAAAATAAAATACACTAGACCGTTATAAATGTTGAGAACGAAAGAAAAAAAGAAATAGCCCAAAACTTTTGTTAAAAAAAAAAAGGAAGAAGAAAATTATAGATTCCACGTGGAACCGCTACATAACCTGGTCTATTTTACTGGCAAATGCAAAATTTCTAAACTTGGAACTTCTCAGTCAATTTCTACACTAGGGTTTCTTATTAAACTCTCTCTCGCAACCCTATCGACGGGCTTCATTTTCTTGGATTCCAGTGCCCAATCTCTCCTGTAACTGGTAAGAACCAATTCGTCTTCAATTTTTGTTTCTCCGTTTCGTAATCTTGATGCCACTTTTTCAATTTTATCTCTCTGTTTTTTCATGTGTATGGAGCTGTCAATTACGGTATGTTGATGGCTTGATCCTTCTGAGAAATTTCTAATTCATAGTTTCATGGGTTTCGCCGCAGGGTTCTTCTGTTCTTGTTGAATGTGAAAGAATATGTATTCGTCTAGAGGCAGTGGTAACTACGGACAGCAGTCATACGCTGCGCAGACTGGATATGGCCAAAATGTACTCTTTCCACTTCATATTCTATTTCTGCGTGTCTCTGGAACCTTAATCGTTATTTTGACATTTTATTTCCCACCCAATCGTTGATTTTTGACGTTTTGGTACGCTCTCCATTTTATCGTTTGATTTGGCATCCAATCGTCGTGGTTAGAATTTTTTAAAAAAGCCTCTTGCGCTTGAAAACCTGTTTTGATCTGGGTTTTAGCAAATGCTTTTGCCTCAATAATCTTTATCCCTTTTCTATTTTTCTGTACTCGATACGAGTTTTTTTAAATAAGGAATTTTATTTCTTTGGTTTAATTTCAGCAATCATTAGTTTTGTGGCTGCTTGAAAGGATGTTTAGGGATAAGGAAGTATGAGCA
This sequence comes from Momordica charantia, assembly GCF_001995035.1. The sequence goes on from NW_019104662.1 coordinate 86,712, forward strand.
TAGGAGATGACTGTTTGGTTATTTTGTTGGGTTTGTAGAGTTCTTTCACCACTTTCATTATTGTTGTCATATTATGATAATTTCTGGTGCTTTTATAGTTGGGAAGTGTCTACCCTGGAAATTCGGTTGGCGGACCCGACTCTCAACAACACCCCATGGCATCTAGGCACTCTTCAATGCTGGGAGCTTCACAAGAAGCTGATACTACTGCATATAGGTCTCATCCATCAAGCACCACTCATTATGGAGGGCAATATAGTTCTGTGTACACCTCAGCTTCTTTAAGTAGCAAACCACAGGTCAGGTTCTCGTCCATCTATGCAGACTTTCCTTGGGACTCTTATGTTATTTTGCACACGTCTTTTAGGGTAGTGAGTTCCCCCCACATATCGGCTGATTTACTTTTTCTGAAACTCAACATTTATTCGTGGAAAGTAGAAAGTTATGCCCTTATTGTTCACAACCCGAGAGAAAAACTGAAAGATRCATACAAAGTAGGATGTTAGGAATATACTTCCTCAAAGTAGGTTTTTGATCAATTTTTATTATTCTGGTATTTTCTCTAGCTCTTTAGTCACCACTTGAATATGATAAATTGACAATTTAAATCCAAATTTGTATTCTAGTTGTTTTGGTTTAAGAGGAACCTTTGCGGATCTTTATTTCCTTCTTTACCTACAGGAGGGAGATAGTTAGGAGAATTAGAACATATCTTTTTGGAAGATGGAATCATTATTGGCTATTGTGCAATCATGTTTAACACAAATGCCAAATCTGCCGATCCAAATCATGTTTGTGGTTACTTCTTGATGAGCTTGATTTGATTTGTATAACTGAAGGCTTATGAATTTGCCTATTTGGGTGGAGAACCTCTAACTAGAAGCATGAATATTGGTTTGTGCTTCACCTTTTTTTGGTGGTTTGGTTGTATCATAATCAAAGGACATTTCAAATGAGTTTTGAGGACATCAAATTTTCTTTTGATATAGGTAATTTGTTGTATCTATGAGTTATGAATTAGTGTTTTCTTTAGCTTTACAACATTGTTTGAAAATTGGAATTTCATAATACATTTTGCATCAGAAGATTCTTGCATCCTAAGTATATTATCATTTCAATTAGTATCATCAGTTTCTTACCTGATCAAAAATTTGTTGGGATGCAGCCTTGTGGGCCATCCTTTGGTATTATAAGTGGTAAATTATGGTAGATAAATAATTGAGATCTCATTTTTATCCAACATTGATATTAAATTATTGACCTATTTTGCTAAATATAGGGTCCTCAACTGACTGCCAAAGGGAGTGGTGTTCCATCAGCTTTGGAAGGTCGGGGAGGCTATGCCTCAGCCATCCCCGATTCCCCCAAGTATCTGTCAAGTGACTATATGTCATCTTCAAATCATGGCTATGGTCATAGAACTGATCAGTTGTTCACTGAAAAGGTTACTGAATATCCTACTCTTGAAAGGCGGCAATATAGTGAGCGTCAGAGTGCCTATTTGGGGAGGGATTTGAAAACTGATGCAGCTGGACGATTTTCGGARTCAGTTGGTTTTGGGCATCAACGTCATGTATGGTTTCTATTAGAATTTTCCTTGGGCATATCTGTTTCTTTCTCAAGTATTTCTTTCCCGAAMATAATGAGATTTGACTGCTTTGTTTATGCATGTGCCCTTGATGGTATTCTCGCCATTGTGCTCCAATAGCCCGACTCGTATGACCGTGTTGATCAGATGTCCTTGCTTCGGCAAGAGCAGTTGCTAAAAGCTCAATCTCTGCAATCAGATGCCCTCGATGGGAGCTCAAGGTACAATATTTTGGTTAGCACAATTTTATGTTGAACTAAGTGAAAGTTGGGTTGTAATTTTTTTTAATGGAAATWTGGAAGTTTGTTTGTGATCATACGACTCTTCCAATAGTCAAAACAATATAACAACTAAATTTTCTAGATTTTCTTTTTGCTTTTATTGTTGTTAGTATATAGAACGAATAAGATGATTGTTTGTTTCTTATGACGCTAAGGAGCGAGACATTTCTGGCAGACAAAATGATTACCTTGCAACAAAAGCTGCTGCTAGTCGTCATTCCACCCAAGAGCTTCTCTCTTATGGAGTAAGAGTAGATGCTGATCCTCGCAATGTGTCGGTGCTTAATTCTTCATATAGTGGGCAACATTCTACATCAATTTTAGGGGCCGCTCCACGGAGAAATGTGGATGAACTTATCTACTCCCAGAGTTCATCAAATCCAGGTTATGGAGTGAGCTTGCCACCAGGCAGAGACTACGCTGCAGGGAAAGGGCTTCATGGCACTTCTCTTGAGTCAGATTATTCAGGTAGTATGTTGACACATAGTAGCCATCCAAGGATTGATGAACATAAAGATGATAGAGCTGGTTATCTTCGGGAATTTGAACTTCGAGAGGAGGAGCGTCGGAGGGAGCGTTTTCGCATGAGAGAGAAAGAAAGAGAAAGGGAGAAGGCACGTGAACGGGAACGCGAACGGGAACGTGAACGTGAACGAGAACGACGAGAACTTGAACGCGAAAGAGAACGAGAAAGAGAACGAGAAAGAGAACGGGAAAGGGAGCGCCTCTTGGAAAGGCAGAAAGAACGAGATAGAGAATTCAAACGTGGGCTTGAAATTAGGCGTGAGCGAACTCCACCAAGAGTTTCTAAGGACCGACGTGGTTCCTCTCTKACAAAGGAGGGAAGATCATTTCGCCGAGATTCTCCACATTTTGAAGCTTTGCATAGGTGGATCTTGATGTTTATTTTTGACCCTCCTCTAGTTCCCCATGTAGAATCTTTATTGGTCCATTATAACTAACTCGGTGTTCTTTAATACTGAAGGCATCATTCACCCGTTAAAGAAAAAAGGAGAGAATATGTCTGCAAGGTAAAAAGATAGCTCGGTCATTCAATGATTTTGACGAGATATATCCGATTAAATATCTGGTTCCTACCTATTCGAGTGTGCAATTTAGGGGTTCGACTTTATAGGATTTAATTTGCTTGCTCCATATTTTTTTTCTTTCATTCCCTCCATTGCTTCTTGGCTCTTTTAGTGTTGAATCTCAACTTTTCCTGAAATTTGATTACATCAAATGTGGGGGTGGGGTTTTGAACCCTTGACCTCAAGGGTAGGAGTATATACCTTAACTGTTGAGCTAGTTCTTGATGGCTGTTTTTCCCCTATTTTTCATTGGTTCCACCTGGATTCCACTTGTTCCTTATCTTCCTTGGCTCAAACAAGGGTTGCCATAAGCCCAATTTCTTCTCCTCCCTCCCCTACATGCTTACACTTTACTCTATATCCTCACAMCTTACTCTATATCCTTACACTTGACTCTGGGTTTCTTCAGTTCCATAAGTTTCTTTTTGTCCTGCATTAGTTTTCTTGTTCGGTCCTGCATTTGCTCCACCTGGATTCTATTTGATCATTGCCTTGACTTTCCCACTCTTCTGGAACACGTTCCTTGATACATATTTTTTTTGCAATTGTGATAACTACCATGAAGTGTTTTCATTATCTTCATTTGTTCCATTTGGATCCCATTTGTTCATTGCCTTCCTTGACTTTCCGTTCTTCTGGAGCAAGCGCTTAAAATATATAGTTCTTTTTGCAATTGTGATATTATAACATTGTTTCTGGGAGCAGCGTGGCATATCTTCTGAGCTCCTAGAATATATTTGGGATTTTTTTTTCTGATCTATTTTGTATTTTCAATCTTCATCTAAAATTTGGAGTAAAATCTCTTTTTGGTTTTAATTTGACTTGGATGATGGTTAATTTTTCTTGTATGTATAATAGTTGTGTTAAGAACATATAAGGATTGTGATAAACTCATGGAATCRATTTTTTTTATACCCCATAGGAATCCTTGTTTATCTGTTCTCTGTAGCTGTTTACTTGCTTCTGTATGATTATTTTTTGTGTTGCAACCAATGATTAAYTTATGTAATTCCCCCCTCCTCCCTCCAATTGTGGGTATCAACTTTTATCACTTGCAGGTGTACCCACACAGTTTAGTTGACGTACAACGGGATTATTTGTCGTTGGAAAACCGATATCCTCGGCTCTTTGTTTCCCCAGAATTTTCAAAGGTGCATACATTGCGTTGTATGTGTTCTAGGAAATTTCATTTATAGATTGATAGTAGATCTTTGGACCTGAATCCTGATATTTTCAATTTATCTAGGTTATTGTGAATTGGCCAAAGGAGAAACTMAATCTTTCCATTCATACTCCTGTCAGGTATTTATCTTTCACTTGTCATTCATGTAATTTTGAAAATTTTCTTGTAGGTTCCTGGGAAGTGCATTGTAAATGAGGTTATGCACATTTTGTTTTCCCTCCTTCTGTCAGTGTTGAGGGTTGGGGATTGTAAATATACCCATTTGGGTTGAGCATTTTATTTCTGCCCATTTCGTGCATGTACATGTCCATGCTTGTTTTGCATCAATCACAAGCTACACTTTATTTTTCTCTTAATGCGGGTTCTGCCACTTTGATGGAGTTTCTGGGTTTTATGAAAAAACCATAAGCAAACGTATTAAAGAAGAGGTCGCATGATGAAAACAAAAAGTTCAACCTATTCTACTGTTTTTAAGATACTATTTGAGAACCTAAATTTCTATTTGAAACTTTTTTTTTTCTTTATGAGTACAAAAATTTGGAGATATGGGAGATCGAACTTCCAACCTCGAGGGAAGGAGTATATGCCAATTACCACTTAGCTATATGCTCATGTTGGCAAATTTCTATTTGAAATTTCTTTTGATAAGAAACAATATGTACCTTGAGCATCTATTTTTCTTTGCATACATATTACTTGTAGTTTAGATTTATGATCTGGAGTTTTTGAGTGATTTATTGTTTCTTAAAGGTGTAATGGCAATCTAATGCCTTTTTGTTGCTACAGTTTTGAGCATGATTTTATTGACGAAGGGAGTGTAGCTGGCTCAAAAGAGCTTTCCGACGAGCATRAGGCTAGAGAATCTATGAAATCAGATCATGTGAATATAGTATGGAATGCGAAGGTAGATTGCTTGTAACATGCTTCTGATGTTTACTGCAATCACTCTGTTTCTCATGAAATGTGCCTTTTGAAAACTTTCTTGTACTCTAATTTTCTGAGTGTTAATCAGGGAAGTATAATCCACTGGTCAGTTTATACCTTCTTTAATGATCTTTTCCTTTTTGTAAYGTCTCCCATAAAATTTTGGGTTTTGACAATGACTAGTTATGTGAATACAAATTTATTTCCCTGAAAAAATTACATTGAAGATAGCCCAAGGAAGTATATGGAAATGTTTTCCTTGGATATATGCTTGCTGTTCTTTGTTTTCTGAATGGAGGAGGAATGCCGTTTTGTGGAGTGGATTTTGAAAACTCTGCTTACCATTGAAGATTTGACCACTGTCTAGTTAATCACCTAAATTATAATAGATACATGCATTAGTTGTCAAAATATGACCGGTCATTGTACATTTACTACTTTATAGTCGGAGGAAAATAAACCATTATCTGTGGATTATGTGTGGGATCTTATTAGATTTGACACTTCTCTATGGGGATCRGTCACTAAGGCTTTTTGTAATTATCAGTTAGGAGTTATTCTTTTGGATTGGAGCCCGTTTCTTTATGGGTTTCCTGTTGCTGGGCTGTTTGTTTGTATGCCATCTTTTTGTAGTTTTTATTCATTTTTCTTCATATAAAAAAAAAAAACCATTGTCTGTCTCTGTCAATCGATACATAGGTGCATGGTTTTATCATAGTGATGCATCTTTTTATTTATTTTAATTTCTTTTCTCCCTTTTGTTTTGAATTTAAAGGTAAAAAAACACAGTTCAGTGCCTGTTGCTCATGTATTTAATTTTGTCTCATGATTCAGATTATTTTGATGAGTGGTATCAGTAAAAATTCTCTCGAGGAATTATCATCTGAGAAAAGYTCGGATGACCGCATACCCCACTTCTGCAACATCCTTAGGTTTGCAATTCTTAAGAAAGATCGTAGTTTCATGGCAATTGGTGGTTCATGGCAATCGTCTGATGGTGGTGATCCTTCAGTTGATGATGCTGCTTTAGTTCAAACAGCCCTTAGGTTTGTGCCATGTGCTACTTGTATTTATATGCAAGGAAGAGGATTGTTTTGTCTTACTCATGCCTTGTATTTATATCTAGATATGCAAAGGATGTTACACATCTCAACTTGCAAAACTGCCAACACTGGAATCGTTTCTTAGAGGTAGATATGTACAAATACTGTTAAACCTGATTGTGTCTGTTATCCTTATACTGCACTGCATATCTAGCTCCTTTATTTTTTGTATTTAAAGAGCTAACACTCGGAGATATTTGTCTCTATCAGATACATTATGATAGATATGGCAAGGATGGGGTATTCAGCCATAAAGAAGTCTCTGTACTATTTGTTCCAGATTTATCTGATTGTCTCCCTTCACTAAATGCATGGAAGGAACAATGGCTTGCACATAAAAAGACCGTCTCCGAGAGAGAGCGCCACATGGCACTGAAAAAGGAGGTTTGTCATTTTATTGTTTTGAGYCGTCAATATTGAGGCATACTATTACTTTTCTTCCTTTTATTTGAAGAACTCATGTCTGTTACCTGTCAATGAAAAATCCTTTTTGAATGCTCTGCTTTGTGCCATGCAACTTGGATTGGATCATATTTTGATGTGTAGAATGACTGAGGTCAACTTATGATAGTTAGTGGATGAGTCATACACTGAGTGTATATGTTATGCATTCCTACATATGTCTATAATATACTGGATGCAGTGTACTGAACAAAATTCAAAAAGATAAAGGAAGATATTCCAGCCGTTCTGGCGTAATTGAGATGAACTTATGATAGGTCCAAGAGATTGCCATACACGCATTAATGTTATGACCTTACTTGAATAGGATATATTCTATTGGTTGTACTATAGGTTGTATCATTGTGTCATTGAATAATAAATTTCCTATGTACATAATTTACTGAATATAAAGCTGGGTGGCTATTCCAACAGATAACTATAATTTCCTGTTAGTATGGTCTGTGAGCTGTGGTGGTGCATCAATTATAGGAARTTCTTTTGTAACTACGACCTTTCCATGGTCATTAACAATTGGAAAGAGATTGTCTAGTTTCATGGGTGGGGTTCTCTCTACCCCAGCACTTAGGCTGTTACCTTTTGTTTTTATGAAATGAAGAATTTTTCTTATCTTAAAAAAAATGGTCTGTGAGCTGTGATTGATCATATGTAATCATGGTTCTTGAAGTGTTCTAACGTAATAACTTTTGAATATGTTGATTTATTTATTTGGGATAGGAATCAGAATATGTTAATTTATGGGCATAGATTTAAAAGGTTTTTAGGCGCTAGGTACCCTTTTATGGGTCAAGGCACTCAGTAAGAACTTTCCTCGATGCTGATACTTCTAAATAATCTCCTAAATACGACCCTAGTCTTATTCTTATCAATGTGTCGATTAGGAGCACGAATTTCATAGTTTCATTGATCAAGGTGGAGATAGGAAATCAACCTAAACAGGCTTAAAGTTCGGTGCAGTTATTATGCAGTCATTCTTTTAAATGGAAAGCGAAGATTTTGTAGTTATTGGGTGTCCATGATGAAAGAGTTCTGTAGTTTCTGTTTATTATTCTTGATGTTGAATCGCTTTATTTTAGTTAGGTTTTCTGTATTGGCTCCCTTTGATCTTGGCAGGTTTTTGTATGCCTTTTGTATATCTTTCCTTTTTCTCCATGAAAGTATGGTTTTTCATCGAAAAAAATGGAAAGCAAAGATTTTGTGGGTCAAAACTCTTAGGTCAATTATTGGAGCATTTGATTGAAAACAAACAACAGAATTTTTCATAGAGAAGCATGAGAGGGAGAATTCCACTTCTTTGAGACTCTACTGCTTTCTAATAACTTCTTGAACATATTGATCAAGGATGGAGTTCCTATTCAATAACAGTTGTGTAGGAATTACAATTTGTAGGTCTGGCAGTATTGCAAATATTCTATCCTCACCTAGATTAGGAATACACTGACTGTAAAGATGATGTAGCCTAAAAAAACCTTCGATATAATTGTCATAGAGAAGTTTAACYAAAGTGATATGTCAATAACTTCCCTCAGCCCAACAATTCTGCACATTTTCCTTTTGATATATAATTTGTTTTTTGGTATTGTGCGCCTTTCCAAATAAAAGCTATTTATTTATTTACTTTTTCCATCTTGTGTTTAAGTCCATGCTGCATTGCATTTAAAAAAACCTTGGTCATGGGGGCGACTGGTTCTTTTCCTTTCAATTTAAGTTTTCTGTGGAGCCACGTTTTTTATTTTGTCCTTTAAAACTATGCATTTGCCTTCCAAGCCTTTGCCGACCCTGTAGTATTTTTTTCTCATCTTAAATTTTAAGACTCAAGATTTCTCTTTTATTTCTGCACTAATATAACAATGCTTATTATCTCAGGTATCAAAGGAGACGAAGAAGGAAGGCGTGGAAGGTACCTTTTTGTTGCACTAGCTACTTGAAAGATACTAATGATTTTACTATTTTTACTACCAAAATGTTAACATCTCTTTTCTATCTATATTCTTAGTCAAAGAAATGACATCCACAAAGGATTCTAAAAGTGTTGATAACTCAGAAAAAGAKCAGCCTTCTGTGCCAACCAGGCAAGTGGACATAGATAAAAAGGGGAAGAGCGACAAAGGAAGTACATCTGAGGGAAGGGGTAATGTAAGTAGCACAACACTTGAAAGCAAAGATGTGGATGAAAGAGGTGAAGAAGCTCAGAATGTTGAGAAATCTGATCAAGCRGAGGCTGCTGGTGGTAGTGGCACTAAAGAAAGTGGCACTGTGAAGTCTGGAAAAAAGAGGGTTGTCAAGAAGATTGTCAAACAAAAGGCCAAAACGATTGGTGATGCAGCCAGCAAGAAAAATGACAAACAGGACGAGAAGGTTGATGCAGAGAAGAATGCTGACATTTCTGGACCTTCGGATCAACCTTCAAATGATACTGCTGGTGTCAAGACATTTACAAGGAAAAAGGTAATTAAACGGGTGGGCAAAAGTGCTCAAAATGAAAAGAAAGAAATACTTGCAGAAGGACAGAAAGAAATGGACTGCTCTGAGGATAAGCCTAAAAAGGATAATTCAGATATGAGTGCAACAGTTGTTCAGGATAATGTTGTGAAAACAACGGTGAAAAAGAAAGTAATCAAGAGGGTCCCTAAAAGAAAGGTTACTGGTGTGGCATCTAGTGAGGAAGTTTCTAAGAAAGGTGAAGATGGTGATGGGGATGAGAAGAAGGTTACAGGAGATGATGAAACACATAATGTGGAGAAGTCCACTACAGATGCTGATAAAAAGGAAGAGAAGATTCCTAAATTGAAGTCAACATCACCTACTATGAAACGGCGTGCTTCTGTGAATAAGGCTGTGAAAGAGCATTTGAAGAATGAAAATGAAACTGGCAATGACATCAATACTGTGACCAATTTGATTGAAAAACAAGGTGAGAAGGATAGCAATAATGAAAAGAGAGAAAAATCTAGAGATGGTGAACAATCAAAAGATGAGAAAGAGAAAATGGGTAAAGACGAGTCTAGAAGCAAGTCAAACAAAGAAATAAAAGAAAAGAGAAAATCCGAGGGGGAAGATGAGAAAGAGAAAATGGGTAAAGACGAGTCTAGAAGCAAGTCAAACAAAGAAATAAAAGAAAAGAGAAAGTCTGAAGAACCTCCACGGCATCCTGGGTTGATTCTACAAACAAAATGGAGCAAGGATTCCAAAGTAGGCTGATTTTAACCTCATTCATTTACATGAATAGTCTGATAGTGCATTCTATAACGACATTATCTTAATTATACCTCTAATTATGCAATCTGCTGCCTACAGTTTCGATCATTGTCACTCTCCCTGGACTCGCTCTTGGAGTATACGGACAAAGACATTGAAGAATCAACATTTGAGGTACCCCTTCTTTCCCAGCCAGTTAGATTTTCATTTTCGTCTCTTCCTATAGTCCTCTACTCCTCTGTTATGGATCTCTATAAATAGTTTGTTGTCCTACAGCTTACATACTATTGTGATCCAATCATCCAAAGCAATATTGCTGGTTTATTGCCTGCTTACATGGTTCTTTCTTCTTTGCAGCTTTCACTATTTGCTGAATCACTGTATGAAATGCTTCAGTATCAGATGGGATGTCGTATTTTAACTTTTCTTCAGGTTGTATSAGCTTTTAAGCCAGTTAAGTTGTTCTGATGAAATTAAGCTCATATATATTTATTCTATCTATTATTCTGTCATAGAAATTGCGTGTCAAGTTCGTGTCAAAGAGAAATCAGCGGAAGCGGCAACGGGAGGAAATGCTCAAGGAAGACAGTAAAAAATCATCACCGAAGCGGCCAAAGACTATTGACATTCCTAGTGAAGATAAATCTACTGAGCCAGAAACATTAAGTCTGTCTCAAGTGGATGCTGGAGCATCAGCAGTGGAGGGGAATAACTCAGCTGATCATGTTGATGAGACAAAGATGGAAACTGAAACAGATAACGGTGGTGAAGAGCTTGAAGAAGACCCAGAAGAAGATCCCGAAGAGTACGAGGAACTGGATGACGCAAGTTCTCATCATAACTCAGAGGCATCTCTCTTCTCTCTTCTCTCTTCTCAACCCCACCCCTCATCACAAAATTTTTTTGGAAAAGTGTGCTTGTGAAATTAAATTTATTGCTTAAAGATTTAAGTTTAAGATTTGAGACGGGATAATCTCAGAAAGGGTGCAGGTCTAGTGCCGAAGTGTGCTTGTGCCCTTCTACTTTATTTGAATCTTTTGGATGTCTAATATATTGTGTGCCTCACCTCACTAAAAGTTTTTTTTTTTTTGGTCCCATGCATAAGCTCCAGTGATCTACTGCCTCGGTGTGCTTTCCACTTTAAGAAACATTTGACGTGTGTTTTATTAAATTTTTATAACATTCTATGCCAGGAAATAATATTTTGAAATTGGTGTAATGTTTTCCTTCTGGTAATAGATTGAAGCAGATGAAGAGGGTGCTACAATTGACACCAACGAAGAAGATGCTAAGACTGAACCAAATGAAGAGGGGAAGACAGCGGCAAATGTAGAACCTGAAAAAGATGCAGCAAATCAACCTGATGAAGTCAAAGGATCGATCCAGGAAAGTCTTAGCAAGAAAATGACGGAGTCTGATAAAAGACTGGCAGAGGAGGAGACGAAGAAGAAAGAAGTTTCATCTCCAAAGGAGGCTGTGGTAGACAAGGAGCTACTCCAGGTGCTTTACAAACCTTACAAATTCATAAAAATATAATTTAGGCTCCAGGAGCTGATTTACATTCTTGCTAATTTTGATTCTCTGGAACAGGCTTTTAGGTTCTTTGATCGAAACTTAGTCGGTTATATTCGGGTGAGTCTAGTTCTTCCTTGGAAGTTTTCTGTGGTTGTATCATGTACCAAAAAAACAAAAATGGCAAGGAAAAAGGAATCGAACATTCTCATATCAAGCTGTTATCCAGCAATGGAATCGAAAACTTACTTGCAGCATTTTGCTCTATCAGGTTGAAGATATGAGAACGGTAWTCCACAATATGGGGAAGTTCCTTTCTCACAGGGATGTAAAGGTGGGTAGAAAAATAGCAATTGGATAGTAAGTAATAACAACTAAATGCCATCCAGCTTTATTTTGATAATGCTTATTCCCCCATTTCAGGAACTTGTTCACAGTGCATTGTTGGAGAGCAATACAGGAAGAGATGATCGGATCCTCTACGGTAAACTTGTACGAATGTCTGACATTTGAGATTGTAGTATGGATCTGTGGTCAAGATTTTTTTAGTTTGGCAAACCAAGCAACAAAAAAAGGTATTTTTTGCTGGAAATTTGAAGAATTTGGCAGTTTTGCATTTTTATATGTTAGGTATTATTAGATTGAATTGTTAAGGCGTTCACAAGATAAATATGATTGCAGTTTATTAAATCTTGAGAATATTTTCACCTCCTTTTGTTGCCTCACCTTGATTAACAATCTTTCTTCTCAAGAAATTGCGTGGCATGCAATGATAGGTTGTAGATTCTAGATCGATTTTATGTATCATTAGTTGACTGGGTGCAAGTGCAATTTGGTTGAGGTATTAGTAGCTTCTTTAGAGGTGGTTTTGATTGATTTGTAATTTTAAGGAAAAAATTTGACTCAAGTTAAGGAACTCTCTCTCATTATTATTATTATTTTTTTAATGTCAAATATTTAATGGTGTTACGAAGAAGTTTCTCAACTTTAAGGAGTCAAGACAGCTAGTTGCAACTCAAAAGCATGAAATGTATATAAAAGAAATTCAGCCACTTTTATTTTTGATGCCAATACGAAAATGTATGCCTTGGATATGACTATAGCGGTCAAATAAGCTCTTTAGCCTGTGAGGCATCTCACGCCCATAAAAAAGGTTGGATTGTATAAGTTTGAAACTGTATACAAATAAGAGGCCGGTGCGTAATGGCTTTCTTTTATGGTGGCCTGCTTCAAGTGACCAATCTAGAGCAAGGGAGGGGTAGGGTGGTATTTTGCTCTTTTTACGGATTAATACTCATCATAGGGGTGTTCATGAGTTGGGTTAGGAAGGGTTTTAGGACCAACGGTTGGCCATATATAGGAATCGTCAGGTTTGAATTGAATTGCAAACCCAATCCAATTCAAACCCAATCCAATATATTCAGGTTGGGTTCAGAGGGTTTGCTATATAGTAATAGTAGCAATTCTGTAAGTAGAAAATACCAAGGATAGCCATTGTGTGAAGATTTTWGTCGTGAAATTCAGTGCTAGAGGTACGGTTAGAAAGCAAAAAGGGAAGAAACGGAAGCTCTATTTCACACACGTTGGAGTTTGTAGGGAGTTACGAGGGTTGGAAATGGATACACAAGAATGAACCCAAATAATTACATAAATGTCTATTATTAACTTTTATTTTAAAAATTTTCTATTAGAAATTGTGTTGGGGTGATCGAGTCGGTTTTTCTCTTTCTTTTGTTACGCTAACCAATCGGCTGCAGTTCGTTTGGTCGGTTTAAATCGTTTTTTGTTCCTTAAAAAAATGAAGAAAAATGTTGAAGAGCATTAAAGAAAGAATCAAAAATGAATGGAAGATTACAAAGGAGACTTTACTATGGCATCTAGCTGTGTGAGTGAGGGGAAAGAAGTCGAGAGACTCGAGATTTGAGAGGAAAATATATAGATGCAAAAGTGAGATTGGAAGAAGAAGATACCGGTTGGCTGTAAAAGTTAGAAAGAAAGAAAGTACCTAAGAGGGGAGAGAGTATAAAATTGAATAATGAATGAAGAAAAAAATCGAYCAAACCAACCGACAACGAGTTATAAAAGCAACTCCGACCAATATTTTTGTCAAATCAACCGATCTACCAACATCGGTTTGGTCGATTTTGATCAACCAGATCAATTTTTCGGAGTTCTTTCGCACCCCTAATCTGATGGGTACATAAAGTTACAATAAAACCCCTAATAATTGACAAACCTTCTTTAATAGATTTTGAAAATAAAATATTCTTTTTTAAAAGATGGAAAAGGAATTTTGCTTTACTTTCCAAAATCAACTTCCATACCCTACTGTTTAGTTCTATATATTCTGTGTATAAATTTGTAAGAACCAAAATCACATAAACTTCCACGGCATACGCAATCTTCTCCAAAATTGAAAGGATCCCCTTATTTTAAAATATATTGCAGTACATTTTCCGTCAAATTTCTTGGGAAATTGGATTAAAATGAAATCTGCCCTACTTTTGAAAACCTTTTTCAATACTTCGGTCTATGTATTGTCRGCACGTCACATCATAAGCGGGTATGGTTCTTTGAGGTGGTTGTGTTATCGACCCTCTAAGAAGATCAACATACCATGAGACTAACCATTCAACAAGATCAATAGACTAGAGGTTGATCCACGAAGATCAACACACCAGTCATCATTAGAGGCCGATTTAGCAAGATCAACAAACTAGAGGTCGATTCAAATGACTTTAAATTCGAGAATAAGCTCATGTTCAACTCTCGAATCAAGTCTACATAATTAAGAGAGAATTAGAAGATAAATATTAGAGATTGTATGAAAATATTAGACATTATACGAAATCAATAATTAAATAAAAATTATATTTAGTCCATGAATTAATAATTAAATAAAAATTATATTTAGTCCATGAATTAAATTTCTCTAAAAATCTCGCTTGGATAGTTATATACATGCATGTTTATAATTGTTTCTTTCATTTACATTTATATATTATATATGTAAATTATTTATAAGTACATATCGTTACCTATATATATAAATATTTTATTTTTGTTCATATATTTATAAGTATATTGTTTATGCTTGTAACATATATATATATACAGATATAGAGATATATATAGATATATATATATATATGTTGAATTTTATTCTTCAAGTTGAAAGTCTGGTTTTTTCTTTCATTTGTCTCTTCTTTGATTGTTATTTTATTTTAAATTTATTTATTCAAAAATCTGATTTGATTTTAAAATCAATATCATTTGATACTTTTTAGATTTGATTAGATTTTCCTTTTTGGAAGTCACGCATTACTCTTAAAATTAAAAGAAAAAAAAATAGCTTTGGAGTTTATTGCAATTTACAAAAACTAGTTTGTTGGATCCCATTAGTCATCGGCTATTCCTGAGATTTCTAGAACTTTGTGCTAAATTAAAAAAAAAAAAACTCTTAAAATTTTGCTATCAAAAAAATAGTCCCTCTATTTATATAATAAAATGAAATTATTATTTTAATAATAAAAATTATAAACGAATTTTTAAAGGGGAGATATTATCTATAGATAATGGCTTTAATATAATAATTTAGGTTTAAATATTATCTTCGCACGACTTTAATTCATTTTTGTATGTGTACTCACAAAACATCCATTTGATCCGTATACTTTTGTTCATTTTAATCTGTTTGAAATGTTCATTTTTTGTCTGTTTACTTTTTTATTATTTTCACACTTCATTTCTTTTATCTCATTTATTTCAACAAAATTGAATAAAAGTTAACATGTCAAAGTATCAAAAGTACATTTCTTTTATCTCATTTATTTCAACAAAATTGAATAAAAGTTAACATGTCAAAGTATCAAAAGTACAGATATCAAAATAGTATTTAAATCTATAATATTTTGTTGTCGAATGAGTTTTAAAATTACAAGTTTATATATAGCATGTGTTTAATTTTGTTAATAATTTATAAAAGTCTGTATATCACCAATAATGAGAATAAATAGACCAACATAATTGAATCGTAACTTTTCAATTAAACTTGTGAACCAAACACTTATTTCACAACTTGACCTTTTTGTCTTACAAGCAAACAAATACCAATTTAAACTCATGGTAAAGTTCACATAAACAAGCTCCACGTCCTCAATGAGAACATTGCAAAATGAAAATTTTACCCAAAAGCATTTGAAATCAAAGTTTTAGTATAGAAATGAAAGAGTTGGAAGTTTTGATGGAATCTTCTGAGGGTTTCCAGAGACACCAGTTATAGAGTGTGTGTGTRTRTATATATATATATTGCAAGCAAAAAGGAAAAAAAGAAAAAGAAAAAAAAAATTCCAAGTCATTATTGGCAAAGGAATTTATGGCTATAACTATAAATTGGAGCATGGTTCCTACAGAGGCATCTTACATACAAAAGAACCTCAGCTCACATTTACAATGGAGGACCCAAAAAAAGAAGAAAAAAGGGCACAAATTCTCAGCTTGTGACCCAAATTTACTGGAAGATCAAAGATCTTACCAGGTACCTGTTATCATCTATGACCCAAAAATTGATAACTAGGCACTTCATAAGAATGCTTCWGAACAGTATTCACCATTTGTCATTCTATAATGTATCCTCCTCACCTTACTCTCTCTCAGACCCGTCGTCTGAAGTTTCCCTCTTATCGTCGTCCCGTTTCGGTTTAGGAGAGGATGGTCTCCTTTGGGAGCTTTGGTTTGGCTGGGTTTGGGGGTCATATTTCTGGGATGCTAGGTAGTTTAAAGCGGTAACGACATCGGATATAACTGGCCGCATGTTTGGCTGCTCCTGAACGCACATTGCGGCTATGGCAAGAGATTGGTATAGTCCCCTCACGGGATATTGTCCTTGGAGCATCGGGTCTACCATTTGTGAGAATTTCTTCCGGTCTCTGAACAGCGGTCGCGCCTGCAAACACCAGATAGCATAGCATCATAAGATTGATTTAGCCTCCAATGGTCATCCAGAACCAATGTTTATGAGCTTCATAGAATTCAACATATGCAAATAAATGATGATAGTAAATGCAAGAGAGTTACAACTCGTGACCTTTTTCTCACTATTGGATTAGAAACAACAGTTGCAACTTATATTTTAATTTTTGGATAAGAAACCATATTACTCATCAAATAGAAACTTATTTAATTGTTATTAAAAAAACTTAATTTTAAATTTAGGTTAAATTAGAAGCTTAATCCCTTGAAGGTTGTGTTTAATAAAACCTTTAACTTTAAGACCTATTAAACACTTTTAAGTATCAGGGACATTTTTAAAACAATTAAAAGTATACGGACCTATTACTTACTTTTAAAAATTTTAAGGATCTATTAGACACCTCCCTAAAAAATGAGAGACTAAACTTGAAATTTAGCCTTAAATTTATAAGTTTGAGAATCTGTTAAAATACAGCAAACATTTTGGATCTATAGTAGACAGTCCAAAGATAATTAACCTGAATAACAATTTCACCAGGAGTTCAAACGGGTTAAGGATGTCAAATGGGAAAAATAAGTGTACCGATCATCTCTTTATCATGCCATAATTTTGTTTGCAGATGTTCATTCTCTAAACAACATTTGAAGTTTTGGAGCCTTGACGAAAAGAGCGTCTTTGATCCAGCTTAATTATGCAATTCAGATGATTTATATCATTTAACTCCACCAGTTACCACCAGAACAGTTTGTAGATGTTTGAACTTATATGTAGAAAGAAATCTCTCTCAGATGCATGCATATCATTAAAGTAATATGCTAATCAATCTCATGCTTCATAACACTCGTGTTATAAGTAATTAAGGTTTAAAAGAACCTATATTGTATCTTGATCAAATGTTATTTTGTTACGCTCTGTAAACTAAAACAATCTTCAGGTGAATCCAAAGTCAGGAGATGCTATCACAATCATAGTGCCCTAAAATCAGAAGCTCACAACTTCTCCAATGGATGATGTGTGCCCATTCATATTTTCAAAGCATGAATTTCAAGAAAAGAAAAACATGGTAATATAAGTTGCACTAGAATACACGAGGAAATAGAAGAGCTGTCTTACCCAAGCCACGAGATTTTGCTCTGAATGTGGTTTTAAATGATCAATCGCTTTCCTGCCAGTTATGAGTTCCAATAAAACAACGCCAAAGCTGTAAATATCTGATTTAAATGTCAGCTGGCCTGTCATTGCATAATCTGGTGCACAATACCCATATGTGCCCATAACGCGGGTTGAAACATGTGTTTTATCCCCACTGGGACCTACTTTAGCTAATCCGAAATCAGATAGTTTTGAATGATATCCTTCACCGAGCAAAATGTTTGAGCATTTCAGATCACGATATATAACTGGGGGCTTCATCTTTTCGTGCAAATACTCCAAACCCCTTGCTGCACCAGCTGCTATTTTCATTCTTGTATTCCAATCAATTACTTTTGCACCAGGTCGAAGATCTACAAGCAGAGGATTTACAGGTCAAAAAATAGGAAGGGATAAAAAAAAGTACAAAGATTAAGTCATGGGTCAATCAATAAGGTACCATGTAAATGGTTTTCCAACGATCCCAATGGCATGTATTCATACACCAACAGCCTCTGATCCCCTTCAGCACAAAAGCCAATGAGTTTTACAAGATTAGGGTGATCAGCTAGACTTAAAGTCAAGACTTCCACAACGAACTCCCGAATTCCTTGAACTCCATTGCGGTCAAGTTGTTTGATTGCTACAACCTAGACAAAGACAGAAAAACAGGTCAGATTTCAAAGCATTGTCAACTCTATAAATCAAACAGAAGTACAACATTTCTTAAAGAGCTAGAGAGAAAGAATACCATACTATCTCAAGCTTGCTTAATAATTTTAGCATATGAGACAACTTTTCAGTTGAGTGATTGAATTAAACTTGATAGACACTATAAAAATTAAGTTGTGTTACATATAGACAAAAGAGAGCTCCAAAACTGCAAGATGGCTWCCATATAAACACTACATAAAATTAAACTCACTGCACTGACCTCGTTAACTTTCTCCAAGTACCCCTTGTAAACTTTGCCAAATCCTCCTTCACCCAGGAAGCAATCCGAGCGGAAGTTGCCCGTCGCCGCTGCAAGTTCCTCGAACGTAAAAGTCTTGGCGCGGCCCTTGGTTTCTCCATCCTCAGAAACCTCATCTTTCAAATTCAATTTCTTTACATCTAAAGCCAATTGGTCATCTTTAGATACGACCACCTTTACATCAGAATCTTTCTTCACTGCTAAACTTGAAACTACTTTCGCTTTATCTGCAAACACCCACAAGAAAAAGAATAAATAAGAAACAAAACAAAAAACCCTGTACTAAATTTACTCAACCTTAATCTTCTAAATCCCCTCGCAATGCAAAAACCGCCATCAAACCACTACATGAAATCCAAAAGAAAGAAAGAAAGAACAAAGAACGTTAAAGATTACATTAAACTGTTGTCAACCTGAGATTTTGGCTCTCAAATAGCTTATTTAACCTCGCTACTAATTTCCAGAAAACACAAATAGATTGGGAGGGAGTCCGTCAAGACGACGACAGCAGACTGCAGAAATTAAATACCGCATTAAATCCCACACCAAAACCAATCTCAATTTCTAATTTCTCTTCCGAAAAACAAACATCCACTGAACGCAGAAAAATCCCCACACAAAATTTCCAAAAGAAAACCCCCAAAATCAACAGGGTCAAACAAAACCCGATTCATTCCCCCCATTCGAAAAATTAGCAAAAGGGCAGAAATCAGGCAAAAATCACCTGAAGCCGCTAGATCCTCAGGCTTAGCGATCTTTCTATTGTGGTTTTTCTGGTCGATTTTCTCCGATTTCTTGCTGGAAGAACCGGTGCAGCGAAAGCAACCCATTACAATTTACAGCTCCTCCACCACTCCCTCTGTTTCTGAGCTCTGCAACGCAGAAAAAACAGAGCCGACAACAAAATCCCACCAGCGGAAACGCGGAGAYAACGGGAGAAAATAGCGAGAGAGAAAATAGAGAGAGAAAGCTGTAAACTGAGAGAGAGAGAGAGAGAGAGAAAGAAGTATTGTGGAAATTCTGATTTTCGAGCAATATTAATATTATTAGTTTTTTTTATATATATATATTATAACTTACGGTGTTTAATACTATAAAAAAGATTTAATTTTTTTTTCCACGGCTCCGTCCTGTAATAACGCGCCACGTGTACTGCGGGAGGGCTGTTTCGTAAATTGGGTTGCAGGAGAATGAATTACCTGCGGGAGTTAGTTGCAATAAATGCAGTTTTCGGGAACACGCCACGTCATCCTTGGGGCCGGGGCCCACCTGGAGTTTTTTTTTTAATTTGGTTTTTTTTGTCTTTTAGGTGTTGGTGAAGGTGAAGGGGTTTCTTGGTTGTGATTGGGTGGAGGGAACCGTTTGTAGATGAGCTCATCCGCAGGGGATCTTTCTCTCCTCCCCCGCGTGGAGGAATTTAATGGTCGATTGTTGCTCGGTTTCCCGTACGCAACACGGGAGACGATTTAATCGCCGTTGGATTTCACAATCCCGAGAAGAAAAACAAAAATAATAATAACTTTGGTAAGAAAAAAAAAGGAGAAAAAGTGAGAAAGTCAAAGCTAAGTGGGGCCCAGCATACGAAAGCGTCCAGTTTTTGGTGGGACCCGCTTGCCGACTCGTTTTATTTTTGTATAAATGCCTGGATTTTTTTTTCTTTTTTCCTATCTCCACCTTAATTTGTAAAGTCTTAATTTTTTTAAGCTTGATTTAAATATTAGGTTAAATTTAAAATAGCATTTTTGTTCATTTTTACTCGTGTATTCTATTTTAGTTTTTGTTTTTTTAAATGTTCAAATTTAGTCGATCTTAAAAATGAGTCAATTCGAGTATAGTTTTATAAAATTTTAATTATTTTTGTTGGATGTTCTATACACCTTTATAGAATCTCAGACAACACGCCATGATTTTCGGAACTATTGGAGAGTCGTTGGGCACTGTCGGAGGACCTGTTGGAAGCTCACTCCTATAAATAGAGATCTCTATCTCATTTTTAAGTACGCAAAACTATACTCTCCCTAGCATAGATTAGACAAACATTGACTTGAATGTCGGAGCATTTACTCTGTTTTACAGGTCTCTCACTCACTCATGAGCTCGTCGGCTAGTTCGCTCATCCATCCAAACTTTGAAAAAAAAATGGTCTCCATGGTTAATTTGAGGTTAATTTCCATTTAACATGGCATAATAATAATAATCTCAATTCAAGAAATTGTGAATAGGTTAAAGATTTATGAAAAGTTTAGAGATTAAATTTTAATATTAAAAAGCAGTTGAACTCAAATAGAATAAGTTTAAAAGTAGGTTAAACCTTAATCTCTATCCTATTAAGTTTATTCTTTTCTAAACTCTAAATTTTCTTTTAGTACCACACGTGGGGTGGGGATTCGAACTCATAAGTTTATTCTTTTCTAAACTCTAAATTTTCTTTTAGTACCACACGTGGGGTGGGGATTCGAACTCATGACCTTTTGGTCAGAGATAGGTAACTTAACCATTTGAGTTATACTCGGTTTGATTTAAACTCTAAAATTTTGAAAAGTAATAAATTTGGTCTAATAATTATTTATCATCCATATAATAAATAGTTTTTTTAGTACCATATAATAAATAGTTGACATAGTATTAAATGTGTATTAATTTCATAAAAAAAGTATATTAATTATAGTAAAAAAAATGTATATTAATTATTGTAAAATAGGTATATCAATGTATATACCAACATGAGCATATTAACGTACTAATATAGATGGATATGTATTGAAATCACATCTATCATAGTTGATTTGGATGTATTAGGGATAATGAAATGGAAATTAAAACGTAAAATGATGTCAAAGACTCAAATAATTATTTTATTTAATGGTTGGATATTAAAATACATATTTTGAATGTCTGTGAAAATGAGATTCAAATCTAAATAAATATTATAATGATTTTTCAATTTGTGTGTATATTATATTTTGATGATAAATATTATCTTGTAGTGTTGAATTTTTGTAAAGTTTTTTTGTCATTTTCATTAGAACTCTACGGWTWWTTWAMMAAAMCC
>NW_019104662.1:108183-120980 GCF_001995035.1 Momordica charantia
AAAAAWWWTYYTTTTTTTTTTCAATTACATTGATAAAGTATTTTAAGCAATATATAATTGATTAATGGTTTGATTTTTGGAGATCTCTATTAAAATTATTAACAAAAATTTAACAGTAAGGATTAAAATTATTTAGAGTCGGGGTTGGCCAGTCGCATACTCCCCTCCTCTCTTTCGATCCTCTTTCGGAGGGGATGCATTTTTCTATCAAGTCTTAATCCTTCGATTGAGTTTTTTTAGAAAGTGTTATCCTTTGCTTTGTTTCGTTTCTTCTGTAGTTTTTTTTTTTCAATAAGTGGCATAGATCGAAATATAATAGGGACATCTCTTACTGTTGTGGAGGTAATTTTCAGGGAGGATCGTTCTTCMTCTCTGGTTTCTATGATGACGGACGGTGAGCGGGTGTTGGGGATCTCGTTATTGGATGTTGATAGTGTTGTTGCGACTAAAAAATCAAAGGCAACATTGTCATGCATGATCCGTGGCTTCGTCATCTAGGTGTTTTAAAGAGTTATTAGGTACAGAATTGGAGAGGGCACTTGCATCTCTTGAGATGACTCCTCATTTCCATTGCATCTTAGTTCAAAGAATTTCTATGGTTCAAGGGTAAGGAAGACGGAGCAAAAGGTGGGCGACGATGGAGGTGCGTTAGCGATCGGTTCGAACATCATTTCTATGGTTTAAAGGTAAGGAAAACGGAGCAAAAGGTGGGCGACGATGGAGGTGCGGTAGCGATCGGCTCGAACATCATTTTGGAATCTGAGGAGACTATCAGTCTTAATTGTATTGAGATTCGTGACCCGCGTGATTTAAGAAATTTGTGTAATCATTCCTTACTTGTCATGGTGAAGAATAAGCCAACTTTTGAGACAATTATTTTCCTTCTAATTGTGAATAAAGATACCATAATTGAYAAGATACCTCCATTAATTGAGAGGTCTATTCCCCTTCATATTCTTAATTCTTTGAACAAACAACTTGTTTYGTAATGTATCATTTCTAATGGTTTCTATGTCATTTGGGACCGTTGTTTTTTTCGTGGATTGTGATGATGGATGGTCACCATTCTTCTTATATAACTTGAGTGATCCTATTTCTGAATGACGTGTTTCTTTGTTTCAAAAAATTATTATTATTATTATTACTACGGCATGAAAGTAAGTTAGGACTCATTTGAACAAAATATTTAGAAACTTAAATAATAAAATAAAATATTTGAAAAAAAAGACTCACCTCCTCAATCAAAATGTCTGAATCTCTATCCTACAATTATTTATATATATATATATATATAAAAGATAATAATAATAACAAGAATGAAAATAACAATGTGAACACATAATTCAAATGGTTAAGGTTGTAAAAAAAAGTTATACATATATTAAAAATTGCTTACAACCTTAATCATATATTTTTTTTCTTTTTTCTTTTTTTTTTCCTTTTCTAGTCTACGTTTCTTATAAGGTTTTCATTTAATTATTTCTTTTTACGGTAAAAAATTTATTTGTACTTTAAAAAAAAATTGTGAGGAAGAATATAAAATAAAAAATGAAATCATAATTCATAAGGTCTTAAAAAGGAAAGTTCTAAAATAATATTTAAAGCTATTCATTACGGGTAGGGCAAATCCAAGTTTGGAAAAACGGTGACTCACGCACTACAATTATTTACCTACCACAATTTTAATATTCGACTTTTTATTAAATTATTTCCATAAAAATTTAATATACTAACTGTTTAAAATATATCATAATCTTTACTGTTGAATACAAAAAGAAAAAGAAAATTACACTATTAACCAAGAGTCTATTAAGTTTCAAAACATTTAGTACATTATCATTTTTTCTTTCTAAATAAAATATTTGTTCTTCTTTTTAAAGTTTATATATTTTATTCAAATTGGCATTCCCTTGTCGGTGCTTTCTTCATTTCGGATAATTTTAAAACTCGTTTCGTTACATTCTTGTTTATTATTTCAAAGTAATTATAATTATATTTTTCTTTCTTAAAAAATGAGAAAACAAAAACAAAAAAAACAGAAATAGTTTTTTACCTTCTTTTAAAAATATTACTCAATTGAATTTAAACGTGAAAGTAACTATTCAGGAGAAGAAAAGTTTGAAAGAAGTTACGCATGACATCGTTGTATRTATTAGATCACATGGATCTATTTTAGAAGTTAGTCATGGGTCATTTTCTCTGGAGAACTAAAGAATAGGTCATATATTCCTCTAAAGAATTTGGACCATGAAAAGAAAGAATTTTTTTTATCTTTTTAAATAAAATATATGGGATGAGAATTCGACCTACGAATTTTTTGGTCGGGTTATATTAATCAATTGCAGGTTAGGATAGAAAGAAAAATTTATTGATTGGCAATCTTMCTTTATAATTGGTATGCTTGTGGCCGAACGAGGATACCTCTCCCTAGTTCGAGGTCCTCATTTGAGGATAAGTCCCGCAACGTCGATTACATTATTGAATGACCGTTGACATCAAAGTTATAGAGATCCAACTAGCGAAACCACACGACATCGATTTCAAGTTATAAAACAAAAAAAAAAATTTGTTCACGTACCCAATTACCTTTTCTTCGATCTTCTCTTTAGAATCAAGAAAACGTAAATAAGTTATGAAGTTAATTGTCATTTTTTTCATTGACTTTTTTTTTCTCTTTTTTGGTGAAATTACCATTCTAGGAAAATATTTACAAATATGTCTTTAATTATAAATATTTACAACTTTATATGTACCATTATTTTATTCTTTTTTAATATTTCCTTCCTTAATTGCCTCTCTCATTTTGGTTTATATATATGAAGGGAAGATTTAATTTTGAATTATTTTAGATTCTTTCCTTATCTATTTAGGTATAAAAAACACAATCTCATTTATCGTGGGAATCTATTTGATTTTTCAATTACTTCGAATTCTCAGTTCCACGTATTATATTAAAAAAATCTATTTGATTTATTACTAATTTGTTTCATTTGGTTTATCTTTCCTCCTCTATTTTCATTATATTTTCCATTTTATTTTAGACATATGTTATGTTTTTTTTTCCTTCTTGGTTATTTTTTTTTCTATTTTTCAGTTTTTGTTTTTAAGAATTTAATCATCCTTTATTTTCTAGCCATTTATAGATTCTTTCTGAAATGCCATCATATATTTCTTCAAATACCAAACATCTATTTAGAATATTTTAGTTATATGTTGTGTTGATAAGAGACTTGGATTCGGGCTCTAGCTCCCACGTACAGATGCYTAAGGATGAATCAAAATGAAAATCAATCGAAATCTAATCAATTGGAATTGAATGTTACTATTTAYCAAAAAATTTCTGGAATCGAAATCAAAATCAGATATATAATAATTACTTAGTATACCTCTTTCTCCTTTCTAACTAATTACAGATGCATTATTGTGTTAAATCTTTCTTTTAATTAAAATAGTAATAAATTTTAATTTATTTTATTACTATATTATTGATAGTAAATGTTTTTTTTATTATAACATTTAATATTAATAAATGATGCATAATTAAAATAAAATTCCATCAACTAAAATATGTTTTTATTATAACAACCATCATTAAATATAAAATATTATTCAATTATTATTCTAGTATTCAATAATAGTTATTTATATTTTAAAAAAATTATTAATATCAATTAATAATATCAAAGTAAAAAATATAAATTTATAATAAAATCACATCCATTRGTAAAAGTGGTATAAGAAAAATTATTAGTAACATAAATGAAAATGAAATTATAAAAGTATAAAACAATTACTTAAAAAAGTTATGGGTCCCATTAATAGGTGACAAAGGGTAAAAGTAATAAAATAATTATAATAAATGTGTGGATCCCACGAAATGAGAAATGAGGATGAGATTGATGAAGTTGTAGAAGAGAAATGAGATTGTTCCTCTCTACRGAATGAGATTACCGTAGTACCCTCATGTTTCAAAATCAAACATCTCTCCCCCACAAATCTGTTTACAAATCTTTATTCCATCCACAAATCTCTCACAATAATTAATTACAACCCTAAAAAATCTAATTTGRAGGAAAATATCTAACTCAAATAGTAAATTAATCTCTCACAATAATTGATTGCAACCCTAAAAAATCTAACTTTTTAAGAAAAATATCTAACTCAAATAGTAAATTAAAAGTTTAATATGGCAAAAATAAAAAACGTACGTAATTACATAATTTGTGTGAATTTAATTACAAAAAAGTCAAAATTACAAAAATCTCGGGACAATATTACATTAAATGCTCGAGATTTAATGGATTTATACGACTAGGAGGAGAGAGAATGCAAAAAAAAAACTGGAATTTGAGGATCCCGGTCCGGGATTGAACCATCCAGAATTTAATCTACAAATTAGTAATAAATTAATCTATATTAGATTCAAAATATAAAAAAAATGGTAAGGGTTGAGAGAAGAGATTGRTGGATAATTTTATTTAAAATAAACAAGGATATTTTGGTAATTTTACAAAGACAAAAAGTGGAAAGGATTCACAAATTAGAAGAAGGGTCTTTTAAAAAARGGATCAAAAATCCAAATGAATTATATAATGGGGTTAGAAACTCCAATTTCCCTTCTTTTTACAGGGGAGTCTGAAAAACTTCACAAGTCTCTCTTTCCTTTTATAGGGAGTCCCCTTTATTTTTTAGGTTGAAYATTGAGTAAATTGAAGAAGTATCATATGTTGGGCTAGCTCACGAGCGGTCTACCACCTTGACACAGCTTCATCAGGTCAGGTTGGATTGGCCACTCGACCTTTGTCGGGTTAGCTCTTCTGTAGACTTACTTTAGAGGAATTCAGTATGTTAATTTCACTCCTAACCTATTGTAGAATGCATCTTCCTTTTTTCCTTGATTTCCAATGTTCGTTTCCTAAAGAAAAAAAGAAAAACAAGAATCCAATATTTGTATAATTATTTATTAGTTAAAACCTGATTTAAAAGTTAKATTAGGTTTGAATATTTTTATAATAAAAAAAAGAAACTAATGAGAATTTTCTTAAAATCTCTTTTCTCGGTACAATACGTTAAAGAGAATGAAAGTTTGAACTTCCAACTCCAAAAGAAAGATTAAATGTCAATTACGGTTGATTTATGTTATGTTGGCCATTTTTCTTAATATCAAATTTCAGATCTTTCCAAATGTAATTTATACACCAARATTATTATTTCCAAATTTTATTTTTTAACATCTGTTATTCCTTCTCTCACATTTTGTTGCTTTTCTTGGGTCCAAATTTCACTCAGCAGTCAAGACTAATTATTGTCAAATAAATTTGGTTAAGGATCCCATATTAATGAGATAAGAAACCTAACAAAGGTTTMTAGYTCATTTGGTTTTGAGATATAACTCATAAATATTAATATGGTATCAGAGCACAAAACGYTCAAACAAGCATCCGATCCAAAAATCGATCTTGAGGGACATGTTGAGGATCCCAAATTAAACTAAAATATTTTTCATTAATTATTTACTTTGATGCRAATCTCTAATCTTAYGATSGAATATATATGTTTCAAGTTTTAACAACATGAGCGACATCTCGTTAATTAATTTTTAATATATATACACAAAAGGTTTCATTGGGAAAATCAATGAGAATGACTACTAATGAGCTTTTGGCTAAATTTTAAAAAATCACTAAAAATGTGGCTATTTATGTAAATCGCCCAAAAAGAGTGACATAATTTGTCTTATTGTCAATTAATATATATATATATATATTAGACATGTATATATTTAATTATATATTGTATAAAATCAAGATGTCTGTCTGAGAAAAAAAGCATCAAAATACGTCGCCATTAAGCATTTTTTTACTAAAGTATTCATAAATAGTTCTTTTAGTAAAAACTTATTTCATAAGCATTCTCTGACACATAATAATTACTTCTCGTCCTGTAATAGGCAGATCAAATTTTTTAATGATGGACGAGTTAGATTTTATGCATTATTATCRAATAGCATTCAAACGACATGTTCATGTTTTTAAATATGTTAGCAAAGTAAGAATTTGATAATACATCAACTTTTTTTTWATTAATATACAAAACACGCCTAATTGAAAATTTTTAAAAGAGTCAAAATGGTAAAGGATTAAATATCAAATTGAGAATTTTCTATTACATTAGAGACCGTTGAATATATTAGTCTTTCTCCGATTGTTTGAAATTCATTTTTCAGTGTTTCAAAAGTCATTTTGAACTCATCCATAGTTCATGGAAGAATACTTACGTGCTAACTAGTTAGTACCTATCTTTCTACTCACCATGTACCACTATAAAAATTGACACCTTTCATTTTATTTTGAAAAATAGAACAAATATCTATCTTTCTACATTTCTCAATCTTACTTGTCACGTCTTTAAAAGTCTACAATGGATCATGTAGCAAATTAAGAAATTGATTTTTAAGGTATCGTACTTGGATGATGATTTTGAAAAATCAATTTTACTTAAATCTTTTTTTTGTTTTTCAAAATTACTCATTTTACCATCACTCCCAAACACATCCAAATGTTATTAATAAAAGATGGATCAACGCTAAGTATTGTTCTAGTTCGTGACACATTAAAAGAACAATATTCAAATGCTTACCAGTAAGTATTCATTTATATTGGTACTAATCGTCAATAAAAAAATGGACAGTTTAGTAAATATTTTTTCATCTATTTGTAAAAAATATTTAAGGGTAATAAGAAGAAAGACGAGTACTGTCCGTGACAGTGTGACGTGGAGAGTTGTAAGAGAGTTGCATTAGTCATACGGTCAAGGGAAGTAGGCGAAAGAAAAGGGMATATCTGACACATGGAATGGAATTTGAATAGTAATTGGTCCTTCCAAAGCCAAACCTTCACGTCTCTCCAAAATTTATCACAATTGCCAGACCCCTTTCTTCCCATTTATGCGTTATTTGACTTTCTATTCATTGGTTTTTGGGTGATCAAATCTTTAAATTCAGTTGTGGTTTCGAGTGAGACACTTGGACAAATAGTTACTACYACCTTCATTTGCATATCTATCACATTTCAATTGTTTATACGTATATTATTAGCATATTTTTACAATGACYGATGGATGATCCGATCTCTATGATTGATTAACTTGTGTTATTGGAGATGAAGTAGTCTTTTTTTAGATCGTGGCTTTAGAAAGATTATAAATTTGAAACAATAATTGAATATGACAGAATAGTAGATCAGGATGAACCGAGAATATAAGACATCGATTAATATTTATATGTTTGGACTTCACCTAAATAAATTCATAATAAAAAATTATATCTTCTGGTAATTGATTAGGAATGAAATCGAATACGGAAGGATACAAGTTTTTGGTTTGTTGAATAGAACAGCCATCAAGTTCTAGTTTAACTAGAACACTTTTAGAGTTGAAGGAGATCTTGAAACATAGCTATTGGTCTCAAGACAAGGAACAAACTTACTATTTGGATGGATGGCTCGAGAAAAAGTAGACTGAGTAGAAAACTCCTATCTTTATGGTGAAGAGACGGTCTGTCTCAATGGTTTCATCATTACTAATATATATTTTTTATTTTAAAATAGAGTTATTTGATAAATTTTTTAGTACAACATGTGAAGGTGATGATTTGAACTCACAACTTTCTAGTTGAACATAAAYATCTTAATCCGTTAAGTTATGTTCAAATTTGCAGAGTTATTTGATAATTAATTTAATTTTTAGCTTCCAAATTTTGAAAAACGTTTTTTYAAGGCTGGTAATTAATTTCTCTAGAACTTATCTTTAAAAGCAATTTTATTATTATTATTATTATTTAGTAGAAGAAAATTTATGTTATGCATTGACTTTTTGATAAATTTTTTTTGCGTGATCAAATCGTAATTCAAGTGTGGTTTTGAAGGGTGACACTTGGACAAATAGTTACTACTWCTATATTATTTGCATATGTTGTCATTAGAGTGATTGATGACCTCTATGATTAATTTGTATAAGGGAGGAGAAAAGTTTTTTTTTTCTTTTTCCATAATAGAGACGGTTCGAGACGAAAATGAGATTTGAACTTCGATACAAGTTTTTTTTTTGTTAGTTTGATAACTATTTCATCTCTTTTTATTCGAGATTGATTTATTCAATTTATCTTTTTAACATATTATCTTTCTCTAATAATATATTGTCCTGGTTTAATATAGTCTCCATGACTATTTTTTCCTCTATTTAAAATTTTTATCTCAAATTATTTATTATATCTTTTATTGTTTTGAGRGTAGAGATTCGAACTCACGATATTCTAACYTGATTTAAATATCTTAACYCATTGAGTTGTGTTCAGGTTACCATTTCTAACTTATCTATTTCTTTAATTTGTCTCTTTTTCTCTCTAACTTTTATTACTATAAAACTCTCTCAAAATTTTATTTTTCTAAAATTTCCTCATCTTTATCAATTTTCTCTCCCGGTCTCGTCTTGGTAACATATCACTCTTACTTTTCTTTCTCTGAAATTTTATCTTTCTCCCTAATTTCTCCATCCCTAGAATTTCACTCTCTCTTAACTTTTCTCCCTTCATCTCTCTCTAACATATATCTCTCACTAAATTTCTTTTCTATCATGGGATGTCTCTAACTTAAATTTACACATCTTTTACTCTCTCTTTCTAACTCCTCTCTCTAACATTTATCTTTAACTTTTGTTTCTCTCTCTAACTAATCTTTTCTTCTCTAATATATCTGCATGCCATTCTCTAAACTCTCTCTCTAACATATCTACCACTCTTAATTTTTCTTTTCTAAATTTTTTTCCCTCAAATTTCTTTCTCGCTCTAACTTTTCTCCCTCTTACGTGTCTTTTTAACTTTTTATTCACTCTTCAATATATTTTTCTCTTTTTAACGTGTGTTTCTATCTCCCTAACTAATTTCTTTTACTATCTAACCTTTAATAAATCCAAAACCACTATTAAATATATTTGATTTTCTATTTATAAAAATATAAATGAAATATTATTACTGAACATATATTATTTTTATCTTAAAAAATTTGAAAAAAAAGAACACGCTGATCGGTTATCAAACCAGACCTAAATTAATTAATTTTTGTCAGATACTTCATTGTTAGGAAGTTTAAAAGAAAAAACGAGGAAATTGACATTTATGACAAAAATTAATTTTCGTTTTCTTTAAATTATGAGCTACTAGCTAAATTACATGCCCATTAATTTCGAAAGAAAAAGTTTTTTTTATAGGTTGACAATGACATTGAAAGAAAAAAAGAACTATTTTCAATTCAAAAAACAAAATATTTATCAAATTCCCTTGGTCCAATTTCTCTAATCAATGGTGAATCTGCAACTTTGGATGATGAACGATCTTGGCTTCATGACATATAGCATCTTACCCACTTTTTTTATTCAATTTCCTTCCGCCATGTTAGTGGCTATCGCAACTAGCCTGTAGATCATTGGGCTAAATTTGAGTTTCAATCTCAAGCTTTTTCTTGTTGGCTTATTAATTTCTCTCCTTTGCTTAAAAGCCTTGTTGGGATTAATCTCCCCTCAAAGGTGGCATTTCATCCTTAGTTAGTTAAACTATCCTTTTCCTTTCGGGAAAAAAAATTCAATTTTGTTCAACTCACACGTGGCATATCTTGAATGGAGAACAAAAGGTACACGTGGTTTTGATTGATAAGGCTTAAGTTTCACTAATTCGTTGTTCTCTTTTAGTATCGAACTGATGCCTTTCGCCAGTCGAGCTGACTCAGCTTCCTCGAATAACATTCCTGTTGAGCAAATAGTCCATAATACTCTACTGATACAGTAATCACCAAAAAGCAAACAAGAAGAGTAGGAGGAAGAGAAAAAATGAACACAATTGATTTATAGTGGTTCGATAAGATGTCTACATCCACTTTAGAAGCCATAGATTATTATTCACTATTTAAGAAGCTATTACAAAAACAAGAACCATCATCCAATTCTTGCTCACTGGGTCTCGTTGGTCAAGAGGGAGAGATGAAGAAAGTGGGTAGTAAAACTTAACAAAATCTACCTAACCCACTAAAGTCCTTTTTTAGGACTTATTACAAAATAGGAAATTGAAGTAACTATGATTTAGAGGAAATAACCACAGTAATATATGAGTTACAGTTTAACAAACCATCCTCTTGAGTCTATGTTAAGAAATCCTTGAGAGTTGGATCTAAGAACCTTGCTAACGAACAATACCCATAGAACTCAATCCCAAAAACCCCAAAAAACAAGTATGGAATCAACTCAAGGAAAAGTTTAAGAATGTATTACCTTGATGGTCAATATCAAGAGTAGAGAAAACTCGTTTCTAACCTCGTGATTCGAATCACTCCACAAGAGGTATGATCAACACCGTTTGAATGATCCTAACATGGAAATTCTAAAGACGCAAGAAATTGCACAAGAAATGAGAAATAAAGCTCTCAACCAAGCTAATGAGAAAACTCACTTTTCATTAAACTTCAAATTGTGTTTACAACAAGACATCTCAAGGCTATATATAGCCATCCTAGCAAGTCATATGAAAAGTTTTAAGCAAATGAAAAGACATGTAACTTACGAGAAATGAAAAGACTTGTAAATGAAAAGACATAACTTACCAGAAATAAAAAAGACTTGCAAATGAAAAGACATAACTTCAATAAATGGAAAGACAAGCAAATGAAAAAGTTAAGAACATAGAGAGTTTAACAAAATAAATTGCAATCCCGTCCATAATGAAGGATGTGGGTGTTTGACTTGATTTTTGAATTGAATGAGTTGACTTTGACTTGTTTTGATGGAGCTAACTTTGACCTTGACCAAGTTGACTTTGACTTGCCTTAAAAACACTTAAAAATACATAACTTGCACCAAATTGAAGTGCATAGTTCCAACTTCTTGCACATCTTCCTTTATTTCTCTTGTCGAGTTCAAGAACGCTTGGACACGAAGTAGTAAAGCTTGTTGAAGTTTTCTAGCTCTCGATCTTGTAATCGGTCCATGAGGCATAACAAAGGAAGCTCCTTGGTTCATATCATCCTCCCCATCTTCAGAAGGATTCGTCCTCGAATCGAAGTCATCACCTACATCAAAAGGAGACAAATCAGATTCATTAAAGGTAGCACTCACCCCATACTTACATGGCAAATCAATCTTATAAGCATTATCATTGATCCGTTCAAGGACTTGAAAAGTACCATCACCTTGTGGTAACAACTTAGACCTTCGTTGAGTTGGAAACCGTTCCTTTCGAAAATGTACCCAAACCCAATCTCCTGGTTGGAAAACGATGAGCTTGCGTCCTTTATTGATGCGGGAAGCAACCTTAGTGTTTTGCTTCTCAATCCTTTCCTTAACTTCTTTATGTAGCTTATGGACAAGATCAACCTTTGTGCTAGCATCATAACTTACAAATTCATTAGGAGGCGTAGACAACAAATCAAGAGGAGTGATAGGATTGAAACCATATACAATTTCAACGGTATGCATTTGGTAGTACTATGGACAACCCTATTATATGCAAATTCAATTAATGGCAAACAATTCTCCCAAGTTTTTAAAGATTTTTATCTATGATTGCTCGAAGCATGGTAACCATTGTCCTATTTACTACCTCAGTTTGTCCATCGGTTAGGGGATGACAAGTAGTAGAATAAACAAGTTTGGTTCCCAACTTTCGCCATAACACACGCCAAAAATGACTTAAAATTTTTACATCTCGATCACTAACAATAGTTCTAGGAATGCCATGCAAATGAACAACTTCCCTAAAGAACAAATCAACAATCAATTTAGCATCATCAGTTTTATGGCATGGTATGAAATGCACCATTTTGCTAAACCTATCAACCACTACAAATATACTATCCCTACCCTTCCGAGTTCATGGTAAACCAAGGACAAAATCCATAGAAATATCAACCTAAGGAGTAGTAGGAACAAACAAAGGTGAATATAAACCATATGGTTGTAACCTAGACTTAGATTGTTTACATGCAATACAATGCTTACACACTTTATGCACATCATGCTTCATCTTAGGCCAATAAAAATGTTCAGCAAGCATATCATAAGTTTTAGAAACACCAAAATGAGCCATTAAACCACCCCCATGAGCTTCCTTTACAAGCAGTTCACGAATTGAACAAGATGGAATGCAAAGTTTTCCTTTGCGAAACAAAAATCCTTCAAACAACATGTAATCTTCCACAACAAGTCATTTTTCACATGATTCAACAAAAGGAGTAAAGAACACATCATCTGGATACAAGGACTTAAGACGTTCAAATCCTAAAATCTTAGCATTCAAAGTATTAAAGAGAGCATACCTCCGTGATAAAGCATCTGCAACAATGTTCTCCTGCCTTGTTTATACTTAATCACATATGGAAATGTCTTTATAAACTCCAACCACTTGGCATGTCTGCGATTTAGTTTGCTTTGCTCTCTCAAGTGCTTTAGGCTCTCATGATCTGTATGAATGACGAACTCCTTTGGCCAAAGATAATGCTGCCAAGTTTGCAAAGCTCGTACCAAAGCATAAAGTTCTTTGTCATAAGTTGGATACCGCAAAGAAGCGCCACTCAACTTTTCACTAAGGAACATTAGTGGCTTATGGTTTTGCATTAGTACAACCCCTATTCCAATCCCACTTGCATCACATTCAATTTCAAAAGTCAAATCAAAGTTCGGTAAAGCAAGTAGAGGAGCATTGCACAACTTATCCTTCAAAACATTAAAAGCATGCTCTTGGGATGTACCCCAAACAA
>NW_019104662.1:122685-146431 GCF_001995035.1 Momordica charantia
ACTCTCACATTCACCATTGTCGTCCTCTTCTACCTCATCTTCCTTCTCATCTTCTGTTACAAACTCTCCTTCTCTAATGATCATAGTTCTTCTATTAGGGCAGTCTCTACTGTAATGTCCTACTCCTTGACATTTCCAGCATTTAATATCTCGATTTCTCACATTAGGTTCATCAACTTTCTCTTTCCCCTTCTTGGAACTCTCTCCTTTCTCAAATTTTTCTTTTGGTTTCTCATATGCCTCTCGATTTCTATGTTTAGAATCATAACTCTTACTATCCTTTTTCCATGTAGAAGATGAATGAGAAAAATGCTTAGTAAAATACCTTTGAGATCGCCTATGGAGTTGCTTCTCAATTTTGATGGCAAGATGGAACATCTCTTCGATGTTAAAGTAAGGTTGTAGATCGACCTTATCCGCAATCTCCTTGTTTAAACCATTAAGAAACTGTGCCATGAGATTCTCCATGTTCTCTTCAAGATCCAGCCGATTCATCAACGTATCCATCTCCTTGTAATAGTCCTCCACAGACTTACTACCTTGTCTCAACACTTGGAGCTTTTGCGCTGTGTCCTTGTGGAAATGTCTAGGAACAAATCGCCTCCTTGACAACTCCTTGAACTCATACCAGGAATCAATTGGCGCCTCAAGGTTTCGTCTCCTAATTGACATTAATTTGCCCCACCATGTTATTGCATAATCTTTGAATTGAGCAAGACATAGTCGTACCT
Source organism: Momordica charantia (assembly GCF_001995035.1). The sequence goes on from NW_019104662.1 coordinate 123,417, forward strand.
TTTTTTCTTTGCTGAAATTATGGCAATCAAACACGAACTCCACTTCTTTCTCCCATTGAATGTATGCTTCCGGATCAGTCTTACCATAGAACTTTGGAAGTTTTAATTTGATGTTTCCCAAGTTTCGATCAACTTGAGCGTTCGCTCGTGGGGCTCCCTTTTGGAAATTATGATAGCCTATTCCCCAGCCTCTCCCTTGATCTAAGCCATGACCAACATGTCTATCACCCGCTCTTGGAGCCGCTAAAACTGTAGCTTGATCGTCCTCCCAATGATCGGATCCATCACCTTCATACTCATCCTCATCCATAACACGTGGTGGTGGAACTCTCTCATAAGCTTGGTTTTGAGTCTCCAACCTTCCTATTCGTTCAGTTAATGCCTCTATGCTACGAATCATTCGTTCAACATTCCTTCTAGTGCCTCTCTCCTCCGGGCATTAGAAATATTGCCTTCATCTCCAAGATTAGCCATGCTGTAAAACAAAATAGTGACAAAAAATGGACCTCACAAGCACTCCCTCACTATTCCACTCGTTAGTAAAGTTCACTCGTGTTTAACACTCAACACTCAAAATAATGTATCGCTCCCTTACAATCTCTCCCTCACAACTTAGTACACTCTTATGCACTTCAAACAAATCGGTAAGTGAGTCTAGCAAAGTTAAAGAGCTATGTGCATTTCAAGTGGTTTAGACAACACATAAGAACTCAAACAAGAGTGTGATTTTAGGAGTAACCCGAATAACAACAAAGAAATAAGTTAAGAAAAAAAAATGGACAGAATTAGAATGGAAGCTAGAAAGAAATGAAAGTAGAGTTAAAGATAAAGATGGTTGGGGATTAAACAACAAGGAAGTAGCATGAGAATTCAATGAAGGCTACACAAAGAACTAATGACAAATGAGGTCTTCTATGCTTTTTCTTCTTCTTTTTTTTTTTCTTTTTCAGATATGGATCAGCAAAAGCACAATAATGTTAACAATAAATGCTTTCACGTTCATTTGTTTTAATAAATCAGCAAATTGCATGAATTTCACCCTTAAGCAAGTCGAATTAGAAGACTTCAAAGAAGACAAATTTGTAGATAAGACTCAGATCTATAAGAATACAGAAGACGGAAATTGGAGATCAACAAAATTGATACTTTTTTTTTTTGTAATTTTAGACAGAATGCGAATATGCTTAGATATAATCAAACATAAGCAAATGAACAAAGAATTCAAAGAGATAAATGCAAGGAAACATATATCCGATCAAAKAGCCTAATGCTCTGATACCAAAATGTTAAGAAACCCTTGAGAGTTGGATCTAAGAACCTTGCTAACGAATAAGACCCATAGAACTAAATCCCAAAAACCCCAAAAAACAAGTATGAAATCAACCGAAGGAAAAGTTTAAGAACAAATTACCTTGATGGTCAATATCAAGAGTAGAGAAAACTCGTTTCTAACCTCGTGATTCGAATCACTCCACAAGAGGTATGATTAACATCGCTTGAATGATCCTAACATGCAAATTCTAGAGACACAAGAAATTGTATAAGAAATGAGAGATAAAGCTTTCAACCAAGCTAATGAGAAAACTCACTTTTCATTAAACTTCAAATTGTGTTTACAACAAGACATCTCAAGGCTATATAGCCATCCTAGCAAGCCGTATGAAAAGTCTTAAGCAAATGAAAAGACTTGTAACTTACAAGAAATGAAAAAATTTGTAAATGAAAAGACATAACTTACAAGAAATGAAAAGGCTTGCAAATGAAAAGATATAACTTCAATAAATGGAAAGACAAGCAAATGAAAAGGTTAAGAACATGGAGAGTTTAACAAAATAAATTGCATTCCCGTCCATAATGAAGGATGTGAGTGTTTGACTTGATTTTTGAATTGAATGAGTTGATTTTGACTTGTTTTGATGAAGCTGACTTTGACCTTGACCAAGTTGAGTTTGACTTGCCTTAAAAATACTTAAAAATGCATAACTTGTACCAAATTGAAGTGTATAGTTCCAACTTCTTGCACATCTTCCTTTATTTCTCTTGTCGAGTTAAAGAATGCTTGGACAGGAAGTAGCAAAGCTTGTTGAAGTTTCCTAGCTTTCGATCTTGTAATCGGTCTATGAGGCATAACAAAGGAAGCTCCTTGGTTCATATCAGTCTATATTACCAACATACAGAAGATAAACAGAAAAGTGATGGTACTCTCTAGCTTATATTGAAGCATGTTTATATAAGTCAATTCCAACTTTTAATAGTCCATAGAGATAGTCAATTTGTCTCCTTGTAAAGCTTTTGTTAACATATCTGCTGGATTATGAGTAGTGTGAATCTTTGTTAGAGCCAGATTGCCATTATTCACCATTTCTCTAACATAATGAAACCGTACGTCGATATGTTTTTTCATGTCGTGATAAGTTGGATTCTTTGAAAGTGATAAAACACTTTGACTGTCACAATAAACTTTAACCTCAGTTTGTTTATCAAGTATCTCAGATACATAATTCCCTTTAACCACATGACATCTTTGACAGAATCTGAAAGAGCAATATATTATGCTTCAGTTGACGATAATGCCACTACAGATTGCAAATTTGATCTCCAGCTGACAACATTCCCAAACAACTTAAAAACATACCCTGTTAGCGAATGTCTCTTATCCAAAACAGAGGCATAATATGAATCAACATAACTTACAAGGTATTCTGTATTTTCTGCAATTTTCTCATAAACCAAGCCTTTTTGGATTGATCCTTTTAGATATCTAAAGATACATTTAGATGCTTCCCAATGAGATCTTCTCGGATTACTCATAAATCTACTCACCATACTCATAAAATAGGCCAGATCCGGTCTACTACAAATCATTCCATACATGATGCTTCCAACTAAACTAGAATAAGGTATAGACTGCATATCCTTTTGTTCTTCTGGTGTGGAAGGTGACTGTAGGTTTGAAAGCTTAAAATGTTGGGTAAAATGTGTTTTTACTAGTTGAACATTTTCTAAGTGGAACATCTTCAATATTTTGTGAAAAATACTCCACCTGTGAAACATAGAGTAAATTTCTAGTGCGATATCAACATATTTACATTCCAAGAATCTTCTTAGTTGCACCCAAGTCTTTCATTTCAAACTCTAACCCCAACTGAACTTTTAGACTTTTGATTTCTCTTTTACTTTGAGATGCAATTAGGACATCATCCACGTATACAAGAAGTAATACAAAAATCTCAGCAGTGACATTCTTTCTATACACAAAACTATCAAAGGAACTTTTAACAAAACCTTGTGAAAGAAGGAAAGAATCAAACCTCTTATTACACTGCCTTGGAGATTGTTTTAATCCATATATAGATTTTTGAAGATGGCAAACCATATCCTCCCTTCCACCTTCTACAAATTCAGACGGCTGCTTCATATAAACGGACTCATCCAAGTAACCATATAGGAAAGTCGTAGTAACGTCCATTTGTTCAAGCTCCAAGTTAAATTGTGTAACTATGATGAAAAGCAAATGAATTGAAGTATGACGAACCTTTGGTATCCAAGTAATCCTTGTTTTTGCAAACAAATCAGGCCTTTATTGCTAATGTGTCCCGACCGTTTGTGCCACAATTCAAAGTCTTTAAGATCCCCAGCAGATGCAGCATTTAATTATCCTTCCACAATGCTTCCAAGAAGAGTATACAAACCATTCTTTAAAATACAACCCATTCTTTAAAATTTCTTTCAATTTAACTGAGGAACCTTTTCTGATCACCAGAGTTCCCTTTTCAGAATAGTAGCAACAGCTCGCTTTATCTAGAGTGCCAAGAGAAATTAAATTTCTCTTAAGACTAGGAACAAAACGAATAGAGGACAAAATTTTTGTAGAGCCATCATCTAATTAATTTTAGCTTAACATCACCAATGCCATTTATTTCACATTCATGGTTATTTTCCATAACTACTTTTCCACCTTTCATTTCATCTTAATTTAGAAAGTAGTATCGATTTGGAGCCATGTGAAAAGTACACCCTAAGTCCATAATCCATTCAACTGAATTATCTACTTTGAAAACCATAAAAACTTCTGCCGATTCATACCCTTCAAGCAGATTTGCAGCAACTTTGTTTTCTTTCTTTTCAGGTAATTTTCTCTTTTTATTCAATTGAGGACATTCATACTTAGTGCGACCTTCCTTGTGACAATAATTGCAAGTAATCTTCCCCTTTTCATTACTTTTGCCTTTTAAGTAGGGGTGTTCAAAAAACCTGACAACCCGATGAACTTGACGAACCCCTAAACTGTAAGGATTGGGTTGGGTTAGATGAAGTCTTGGGTTGGGTTGAGTTGTGATTTTTCCAACCCGATCAGGTTGGATTGGGTCTCGGGTTCAACCTTTAAAAAATCGGGTCAACCAAACCCAACCCGAATTTATGCATATATGTGTATTTTTCTTAATTATATATATAATAATATATTTATCTTCAATGTTACTGTCCATTTAGTGTTAATCCTCGTCATTCATTTAAGGTTTTCATATTTTATTCTTCCTTTTTTTATCTTAATCTCAACCGTCCACTAAGTTTTAATTTTAACTCCCCGTCGCCGCCGTGATAATTAAAAATAAAAAATAAAAAATAAAAAGAAACACAAACCGACAACCCAACCCGACCCAACCCGAAAATATTGGGTTGGGCTGGGTTGGGTTGACCATCCAATTCAAGCTCGACGGTTCCTATATATGGCCAACCCGAAAATTCGGGTTGGTCCCAGAACTCCTCTTAATCTGACCCAACCCAACCCGTGAACACCCCTACTTTTAAGAACGATTTTCTAGATTGTTTAAAGCCTTTAATCTAATATTTTTGATACTGATAATCCTTCTGCTGTTTATTTCTTGCAAATAAAGCTTAAGAATCTTTCTTTTCTGTCTTAATTTCCAAATCCTTAGATCACAAAGCATCTAACACAAGATCCAAGGTCAAATTATCCCTTCCATAATTAATAGTCGATTTTACCTCCTTATATGAATCAGGTAAAGAGTTAAAGACGAATTACTGCTTGATTCTCACCAGTCATCTTTTTTCCTATATTTGCAAGCTCCAAGCAAATCGTATTGAACTCATCTAAGTTTTCTTCAAGCCCTTTTGATAAATCCATCTTGTAATTAAATAGCTTTTCTTTTAGATTGATCTTATTAGTCAAAGATTTTGACATATACATAGATTCTAATTTGCTCCAAAGTTGAGCAACATTTTCAATTTCACTAACCCTTCTAAGAACATTATCAGATAGGTGAAGCATAATAGTGCTGTAAGCCAGCTCACACTTTTCATCCTTTTCTTCTTTGCTCATAGATTCTGGTAATCTTCAAGGACCTTCTAGGGCTTTTTCTGCTTTCGATTGCGCAAGAAGGGCTGTCATTTTCTTTCTCCATAAACCAAAATCTCCCGTACTATTACACTTTCCTAATTCAAATTCGGCAGACATTTCAAATAAGAATTATTTTGGGTTGCAAAGAAGAAAAATAGAGTAAAGCCAAAAAGATTGATCGAAGACACAATCCAAGAAGTAGTAGACAATAAAACTTTGAGCGTAGCAACTGGGGAAAAATCAACAAAGAGTACCTTGATGAGAATCAAACGTAATAACAAGAATTCTTCTTTTCAACTTGGCTCTGATACCAATCTGTTGAGCAAATAGTTTAGAATACTCTACTAATTCTAGATTTATTCATAATGTCATTGATCATGTTTCTCTTTTTCCACATTCAAGCTTTGGCATGAAACCAATGAGTGTTCCTGTGTCCCCCAACTTTAACCAATTTTCTCTCGAGCGTCACTTCTAGTAGATTTACTCTTCCTCCAATAGTCTATCTAGAATCTATTTCTATGTATGGATTACAGAAAAATTTGAGGCCATGATTGATTATAGGCTGTTGCAATGATATCCATTTGCTTTTGTATTTGTTACCTTAAAATTTGCAGACCTTTAGAGCATCTACTTAAATGTACTTACAAAGAGATCTTACTAATCCATCTTTGATTCCAATATAGACCCCTGATAGCAATGATCTCCCTGATGTTAGATCCAACTTTCATCAAATTTGAAGCTATATCTTGACTTATGCCTTGAACATGATTCCTTGAGCAAGTTTAAAGTGATTGAGTAATGGTCAAATTTTGCCTAATCCAAATGGTGAACTGTATGGTCCATGAAAATGTCACAAGCACCTTGGTTCCCAAGAACTGATCTAGCCAGACATGAATCTGTCGTCCAGTGTTCCATTTGTTGCACTAGATTTAAGGTCTCATCAAGGTATTCCAAATCCTTCAAGTTACAATCATCAACGCCTCTCTAAAATTATTTATCAACCACTGGTTCTGTAAATTGTCTCCCCATTTCTCACTATCGTTTAAACTTTCATTTAGGTCTCCTCCAATAACCTAAGCGGAACCATCGTGGTTATATAGTCTCCTAAGAAGTTCCCACATATAATGACGATGCTGTTTTTCTAGATGGCCATAAAGACCTGTAAAACGTCCACCTGGGTAGTAGAATACAAAAGGATCACAACTTCCACATTTTCTGACCATAACAAGCATAAGCCACCTTTGTTTTCCATACTGCTCACATGAAACATCCATAAAAATTCAGGCTATTATTCATCCTTTCCATATATGTAGAAAGACACTTGGTTTCGCAAAGAAATAAAATTTGGGGATTCTTGTGACGAATAGTGTCACGTCGAACTTCGAACGTCTATGGATTCCCCAACCCACAAACATTCCAACATATTTGTTTCGTTTTTTCCATCGTGTCACAACCTCTGTCGACACATCTTTTGAAGCCATTGCTTCGTCATCAAAAGACAAGTTTAGTTTTAATATTGTTGAGATAAATTTGTGGAGTAAAAACTCCAAAATTAAATAAGTGTTAATTGGGCCTAAATAACATTAAAGCCCGATTATATTAATTGTCTTTAGGTTTTGTTTTATAAACCAAAACTTTGTGGCTATCCGTGCATTTTTTTGGGTGGTGTTGTATAGTTGCACAATATCACAGTGGCGCAGTGAAGTTATTTTGGCAGACGAGAGGAAGAGAACTTGGCTTGTAGTGCAACGTTAGCAGCCCATTGTGAGGTTTTTCATTCTGTATTCCTAAGTAGTTATTGTTGTAGTGCTTAGAAGCTAGGTGGCCATTGTTGTGGCATCTTGGGAGAGCTTTGTAGAGTGTTTGTGAGGTCCATTTTAATTATCCCAATATCATAGTAGAACCCGTTGTCACGGAAGACTGGACGTAGCCCATAGTTGGGTGAACCAGTATAAAATTCTATGTGTCGTTTCTGTGCTTTCCCTATTTTTCTTATTGTTGTGTGTGACTTAGTTTTCACTGACGAACTGTGGAAGGGGAAAATATTATTGGTGAGTAAATTTTCCCAACAAGTGGTATCAGAGCATAGGTTTCAAAGTCATGGGAAACAAATATCAAGCACACCATTACTATGAAGGGGTTCTGAAGTTAAGTGGAGAGAATTTCAGTTTTTGGAAGATGCAAGTAAAAGATCTTCTTACATGCAAGAAGATACACAAGACATTGGGGGAGAGACCAGCGGATATGACAGACAAAGCTTGGAATGAGATAGATGAACAGGCCGTTGCAAATATCAGAATGGCACTATCAATGGGGGTATGTAGTCTCGTGGCGAAAAAGACGACTGCAGAAGAGTTGTTGAAAGTCTTGCAAGACAGGTATGAAAAACCTTCTGTCAATACAAAAATATTTCTATGGATGAAGTATTTTAATATCCACATGGAGGAGGAGACCTTGGTGAATTCCCACATTAATGAGCTCACCGATATCTTGAACAAGTTAGAAGGGATGAGTGTCAAGATTGAAGAGAAGGTGAAAGCTATGAGACTGTTGACATCTTTGCCTGACAGTTGGGAGACGATGAAGACCGCGGTGTCGAATTCGCTAGGAGAAAATAGCTTGAAATTTTTAGCTATATCTGATGCCGCCTTATCTGAGGAAGCCCGGAGAAAATTAGGAAAAATGTCTGCATCTACTTCAGAGGCAGAAAATGGCGTTGAATCAGCTTTGGTAGCTCAGTTTAAGGGCAAGGGCAAGATGAAGTACAACGGGAAGCAAGAACATAGGAATAACAGGGGTGGTGGGAGTTCTAGTGGAGATGTTGAATGTTTTTACTGCCATAAGAAGGGCCACTTCAAGAAACACTGCAGGAAGCTTAAGGAGGATCAGGAAAATGAGGACACTCTAAATTACATGTCAGCGAAGGTGTTATCTTGTATTGAAGGTAACACAACACCTGTAGATCGGTCATCAGAGTGGGTAGTGGACAGTGCAGCTTCGGTGCATGTAGCTTTAGATAGGAGTTGGTTCACGTCCTTTCCTGCAGGAAATCATGGTGTGGTAAGGATGGGAAATGAGAGACACTCCAAGATCAAAGGACTTTGGGATGTTCGTCTGAGGATTGACAGTGGGACCGAGTTAGTTTTGCATGGTGTCAGGTATATACCTAGTTTCAGGATTGATTTGATATAAGGGGGGAAGCTGGATGACGAAGGCTACATAAGTGAGTTTGCAGAGAATAGATGGAAACTCATGAGGGGATCCGAGATAGTGGTTGTTGGCCATATAAAAGCTTCAGTGTATGTGTTGAGGTTTAATGTTGCCAGAGAATCAGAGAGACGGTTTATACACAAGGTTGTAGATAGTTCAGGGGGAGACTTGAAAGAACTAGCAACATTGACAGTCATGACAGATTAGGAAAATCTGCCATCAGTTCAAGTACAACAGCTGGAAAGTAAAGGAAAGAGAAAGGGGAACAACTCTGTGAGGTGTTCAAAAACTGTTAGTTTCGAGCCCCAGTTGTCAGACGGATTAGCGAGCTAATGAAGTTGCATAGGCGAAAGAGTACATTGAGAAAGACTACAGTTGGTGCTAAGGTCGAGGGTGATGTCTCTAGAGTGGCAACAGACTTGGGTGAGAGTGTCAAGTCATCAGATGGGAAATCTTTCTTCAAGAGTCGTTGGGTGCGAGTGAAGAAGGAAGCGTCATGGACCACTTAGTTCAAGTGGGAGCATGTGGCTGTGTCTCTAACGTGTGGAAAACAAGACCACGTAGGATTGCTTGGTCTCAGAGCAATCACAGATGGAGCCTTGGTTGGTGCCAAGAAGATGTTGGAAACTGTCGGTACATTTACTTATTGATCAGTTAGAAGCTGTTGGTGCAGTTAGAACTGAGCCTTGGCGAGGTTGCCAAGATGATGGAACGCTGTAGTTGCAGCGGGAGGCGAGATTGTCATTTTGTTTCCAAGTGGGAGATGGTTGGGATAAATTTGTGGAGTCAAAACTCCAAAATAAAATAAGTGTTAATTGGGCCTAAATAACATTAAAGCCCAATTATATTAATTATCTTTAGGTTTTGTTTTATAAACCAAAACTTTGTGGTTAGCTGTGCATTTTTTTTGGGTGGTGTTGTGTAGTTGCACAATATCACAGTGGCGGCAGGGAAGTTATTTTGGCAGACGAGAGGAAGAGAACTTGGCTTGTAGTGCAACGTCAGCAACCCTTTCTCTTGAGGTTAGTGACGTTTTTCATTCTGTATTCCTAAGTAACTATTGTTGTAGTGCTTAGAAGCTAGATGTCCATTGTTGTGGCATCTTGGGAGAGCTTTGTAGAGCGTTTGTGAGGTCCATTGTAATTATCACAATATCATAGTAGAACCCGTTGTCGCGGAAGACTAGACGTAGTCCATAGTTGGGGTGAACCAGTATAAAATTCTCTATGTCGTTTCTATGCTTTCCATATTTTTCTTATTATTGTGTGTGACTTAGTTTTCACTGACGAACTGTGGAAGAGAAAAATATTATTAGTGAGTAAATTTTCCTAAGAAAATTTTTCAAAGAGACATAATTATCAAGTGCCTTAAGACTTCTTTTTCAACTCCTTGAATAAAACATATTGCACCCCCCACGAGCTTTCTTCTACTACGCTTCAACATTCTTCCTAGATGCACTCTCCTGATTTGCCTCAATTCCTTTATCCTTCTGCGACCCAATATCACAATTAATTTGCTTATATTGCTCATGAGAAGAACAAAAACCACATGTGACTTGATGGTTTTGTCTTTTGAAACAAAATCATGAGGTTCTTAGTTGTTAGTTTAACAACATTCTCAATGGTTAGTCCAATTTTCTTTGATAACAAGACGCCATTTTTGGGCTGAGTGGAGTTATTAGGAGTTAAATCATGTGAAGTTGGTATGTTTCCATTTAATTGAGTGAGTCATCTACTTCTTCAAACTAATTAAAACATAGGGTAAAAATCAATAAGTAAATGTCAACCTGAGCTTAGCTCAACTGGTTAAAACATATATATATTTTTGTGTTATAAATTTTTCTTGTCCAAACTTTGATTTTAATTCCGAGATCCGACCCTCAGAAAATGCTCCTCGTTGTCAAAGAAAAATATACATACAAAGAAAGTTGGTAAACTGGTAAGGAAACTTTGGCAGTTGATATAAAACAAGTTGCATATATTGTGGACGTATACAATGACAATGGATGAAAGAACTAATAGATACTTTATGTATAAAATAATATACATGAATATGGTAATAAATAGAAAAATTAGATGTATGATGTTGATACAGGAAATTGCTTTCAGTTTCGTTTGGCTAACACCTACACACAAAGAAATCTGTACATCAGTGTGGTTCAAAGCCCAACACACTCCGATGCCTAAGTTAATAAAGGATTTTTTTTAGAGAAGCAAACGTTGTGTTATGAGAGCATACATCGTGCCTAGGTCTCTCCTCTTATTTATAGAGGGAGTTTCAACGAGTTGACTCAGTTAAATCAGCTCAATCGAGTTTGATCAAGTCAGGTGTGATTTGGTTGGATGGTCCAACCCAAATAATTTAATTCAGTTAGTTATATCCACGTCGTTTTCTTAATTTCAATTCATGAGAATTTGATGCGATAATTTCAACCCTAACAAGGGCACCCAACTTTTCGAGAGTTGAGCCATAGAAAAACAACTATGAAAAGTAGTTGCTTTGCTAGACTCATTGACATTGAATAGAAAATACTCTAACGTTGAGGTAGTTGAGTATAAATATAATAAATATATATATATATATTAAAATTCTCTTTTTGATCTGTATACTTTCAGTTTCGATTCGTTTTGGTCCATGTATTTTGAAAAGATTTTTTTAATCTGGTTCATATTGATCATCGCTATTAATCTACTTGTCAAATCTAGACTCGAAATTCTGATCCTGGTAATTTATGTAAATTAGGATTGGCCATTTATGCAAATTGAAATACTTTTTTGCCACTTTTTAACGTGAAATTGGAAATATGCCACTAACCCAAATTTCTCTTAATGCATACTTATGGTCACTTTTTTACCTACTTGATTTTGTGTCTAAGTTAGGGTATTTATGGTTCGCTTGGAAATTTCTGTTACCTTATTTTTGTTATTTTATTGGTTGACTTTTGTGTTGTATTAATTGGTTCAGAGGACATTCATTATTTTGTTTGATTTTTTAAGAAGGATTAATTAAACTTGAAGGAATTTATTTTTGAGAAAAATTAAACAATATAGTGATTTAATATATTAAAGGTCTAAATCATATTTCCGTCCCAGCACTTTCATACTTATTTCATTTTTTATTGGTAAACTTTAAATGATTTATTTTAGTCTATTAAATTTTAAATATCCTCTTTAATTGCTCAACTTTATAAAAAAAAAAACTAATTTAGTCGTTGTCGTTAAATTTTCATTTAATCATTTGACAAAAGTCTAAATTTGTTTAAAAAACTATCACTCAATCTACTACATGTGTTTCAAAGATAAATGAACCAAGAGAGGAGAAAACAATTCTTGCATGCCTACCTCAAATTTATGTTTAATAGTTTACTTAAAAAATTAACTGCAAGGAATGAAAAAATCTTCTATGTAAAATTTATAGATTAAAACATAATATTTAAAAAGTTCAAAAACCAAAGGCTAAACATGGAAATTTAACCTTTAATCTTGTAGGTAATTTTCGTCTTTTAAAATTTTTTTATTTTACCAGAAATTTCTAGTTTTATTTGAACCAAGATTTTAAATTTCGATGTCGATGGAAAATGTCGAGATCTCAATTTTATGGAAATATCGATAAAATGTTGATGTCGATGGATATTTATCTAAAAGTAAGAGAAATTAAAAAATCGTAAAAAATATTTAAATTAACAAATAAATATTTTTCTATTAATTAGAAATAATTAGCATTAATATTATGTATATATTAGTGACATATTGTCGATACTTTTTATATTTTGTTGATTTGTTTGTGCTATAATGGAAATGTCGATTTACCCCTCATGTTGATGTCGAATCACGGAAACATGGATATGTCGATGGAAATGTCGACGTGTCTTTGGATATTTAAAAACCATGATTTGAACGCACAAACAAGTGACTACCATTCCACCAAAATTTAACCGACGAGAAAGACGAGAAAGAAGTCAATTATGAAAAGATTAGGAGTGGTGGGGTAATGACATATGCACACAATTCCAAGAACATTTCCAATAAGCCAGCTGCCTGCGCATTAAGATGAAATTAAAAGGGACCCAATTCAATTGACAAGCATGCCTTTATAAAGCTTTGAAAATGACCTCAAAAAAAGTTGCACCTTCCATTTATGAAGCTTCTTTATATTCCCATTCCTTTAAACAACAATACTTGGAAGTTAGATATTGACCCATTCACATTTATATTTTAAGTACTACCACTAATTTTTTATAATGGAAGGAGAGAAAGATATTCACGGGCTCTCAAATTTTTAGTAATGATTAGTGTTAAAATAGATACTGATTTGGTCGCTACTTAAATATTATTCTAGTTTAAATATGATTTTTTTTACTTTTGGAGGAAAATTTTTGTTGCACAACCACTAAAAAATATACTAGTGAAGTTGGAAAAGAAAAAAACCAATGGATTTTTTTAGCCCGACCATATAGAATAGATCTATAGATTCTTTTAACCCCGATTAATTATATATATATATATTTTTTTGTTGCAACAATATGTAGGGGTGTAGGGTGAAGATTTGACACGACCTAATATCTCCGACGAAGAGGTCGTGTCAAATCTTCGTTAATGGAACTATATTTAAGTTATATTTAAGTCGAGGATTGCTGACTTCACTTTCCACACTTTCATCATTAGCACTTTTTTTTCCCTTGTCTTCGTCAAGTGAAGCATGGTGACTTGTGAGATTTAATTATTGGTTTCTAATTTTGCATCCTTTAATTTTAATAAATTTTTAAATAAGCATTTATAAAAAAATGTTAAATAAAAAATTTAGTTCATTTAATGATGATAGTGTCTAAAATTTTGTTTGGTAAATTTAATTTTCTGTTATTGATTTTTTAGAAACCATTTTGAAACCAATGTGAATTTCCAAAACATAAAAAGTAGTTTTAAAAATTGATTTCTGTTTCTCAAAATCTTTTTTTTTCTTAATACTCAACTTTTTTTTTTCTTTCTCATATTTATTTATAACAAAATTCTCTCTCACCCTCTTTTTTTTCATCCTAAATTTCTCTTTAAAAAATTTATTTTTCTTTTATTAAAATTATTATATTTTAAATAATCATTTTTATTTCTGTTTGTCCAAAATTTTAATCTTTATGTATCTTTATTTTTCTAACAATCCCTCATTTCTCCCTCTAAAAAATTAATATTTTTTTTCAAGTTTTTCTCTCTCTACAATTTTGTTTTTTAAAATCTTTTTTTCTTCTTAATCTATTTTTCGTATCAAGATTATATATTATTTTCTCATTCAATTATCTTTCATTATAACTTTTATTTATCTTTTTATTTATTTATTTTTTCTATAAATATATTTCGAATCTTGTTTTTATCTTTAAATTTTTTCTCACTATAGTTTTCTTTTTTCTTTCTAATTTGTTTTTCTTTAACCTATCTTTTCCTCTCAACTTTAATTTTTTTTCTTTAAAATTGGTCTCTTTTGGTCTATAAATTTTCTTTCACTAATTTTCTTTTTTTCTCCAAAATTTCGCTTTAAAAATTTTATTTCCATTCGCCTAAACTTGTATTTCGTGTCTCAGGGATAAGGATGACAAATATTCTCTAGAGTTGGGCTCGTGGTCCAAGAATATGAAATGTATGTTGCAAACCTGTCCTTGATTCTATTGTTTTCAAAAATTAATATATTTTTTTATTAACATATTTACTCAATTGTGACTAAAATATTAAATATTTTTTAAAACTAATTATTTATAACAGTAAATAATAATTCTAAAAATATTAATATATATTTATTACAATTTTAAAAAATTCTAAAAATAATTAAAATTAATCACAAAACCGATAATTTTTCCTGTGAATATCCTCGTCCCAAAATAACGGTTCTTTAACATGGTTCTGGATTCCCGAACGGAAGAGTGAGAGGAGAGGGTGGACTAAAAATTTAATTTTCCCGAGCATGAGAATGGGGGAGCGCATCTTCAATCCCACCCCACATTATTGTCATCTCTACTATAGCTAGAATTTTCTCTCTAATATATAGTTTTCCAATTTTCTAACTTTTAAAAACAGAAAATAAAAAATGGTTATTAAACATATAAACCAAAAACAAGAAAACCAAAAACCAAAAAGTAAAAGTAGAAATTGTTATCAGACGGGCCCTAAAATTTTGAAATTTTAACGAGTTTCGAGGTTAATATTCTTATTTAAATGTTCAATAAACATTTTAATTAGACTAATCAATGATGATTTTTATGTGGTGCGACAATAAGAGTGACACAGTGATAAAGTTTCATAAGAGAGTTATTCTAGTCTTATTTTAAGATTTTATTGTTATAATTCGAGGGTCCTTGGGGTAATGTTGATTTAATTTGGAATTAAATGGTATGAAAGTAAGTAATTAGTTCTATTATGTGTACAAAATTATAAGAATTAACTTAGTTCTCGCTGTTTTTAATCTCTTGTGTAAGAAATGTTGGACCATCAAGAGCGGAGTAGTATAACTGTGTAGCTAAAGCTAAGACACGTGATCTGGAGCATCAAGTATAGAAAAGGTCAGCACGATAACAAATTTTCAGGCGGATTTTTACGCAACGTCCGTACACCTACCGTTTGCTACCCTAAAATTGAGGGATGGTATAAAAGCGATAGGATGAAGGAGCCCACATCATCAATCCCTAAGAGGAATCGATCCCATGGAGAAAAAGACCACGAATTCAACCAAAGGGGAGAAGAGTACCAAATTTTTCTGAAGGTGACGCACGAAGATAAAGGGAGACCCTTTAGTTTTTGGAAGAAAGCTCAAGGATATTTCATTGTGCTTAGAACTTTCATTGAAATGAGTTGTAACTCTTTGTTTGTTATTTTATCTTTCTCATCCATCGTGACCTAAACACATTTTGGGGGAGGCTGTACTCTTTTGCGGTAAACATTTGATGCTGCAATGTTGACATTCTTGCCGTCAAATAGAGTTGTATTGTCCTTTTTATTTTTTTGGAATGTTGGTCATCTCGCTCTTGTGTGTTTGGAAGAATATATGAAATGTGTGTTTGGCTCTATTTGATGTTAGATCTACATTTTTAGTTAGCGTGTGAATGGTTAGGAATAAAATACACCTAATATTTATTAGAAATTGTTCTTACTGACTGATTAAGCAAAGGAAGTTGTGGAAATTATAATCTAGATGTTTCGGAAGAAAACCACATCGATCGGTTTGGGCTACAACAGGACTCAATGCTAGAGCAGTGGGTGTTAACAGAGAGCAAAAGAACAACCAACCTTCCTCGTTCCCCTTTCATTTCTACTTTCCCTTGTGACTGCATCGTTTGTCCTAGGATCTTTTGTTTTCATCACTTTATTTCTAGTTATTTTTACTTGTTGTTTTTGTTAATCGTTACTTTTGTCAAAAATCATAACTATTGATGTGGTTTGGTATTTTGGTATTCTTGAGTGCACTTTGAAGTGTTAATAACAGTTTCTTTGAACACGACCTTGTTCTCCTTGCTACAATCAATCTTAAGTGTGTAGTTGATAGCCTTCGACACAGACTATACTTTAAAATCATTATTATTGAATTAATAGTTAATTTTTGTTTAATTTTTGTTTATGTATGACAATGTATTATGTAAGTTTAGAGTCTCAAATTCATTATGTAACACAAAATATAATGTATTATACTTTCTCTAGAAGGTTATTGTACTGCTTTTTTTTAAAAAAAAATTTGTAGTTTTTTTTAGTTTATTACGAGAATCAAAAATTAAACAATGGTATTTGATAGGGTAATAAGGGGCCGTTTGTTTTTTTGGGAATGTAGATGCCCGACATATTTAAATGTCTGGAATTTCAGATGTTTAGAATTTTAGATGTCCGATACCTTCGGATGACCATGTTTGTTTCGTAGGAAAATATATAAGGATGTTCGGGAATATCTGGATAGCCACGTATTTATTCATAGGAATGTTCTAAATTTATATAATGTTCCAAAAATGCCCTTCGAATATTCAAAAAATTTATACATTAATATAATATAATTTGCATTTATATAATAGATTTTCTTTAAATTAATTTAATATTTTAGGTTTTTTTTATATTAATTGCATATATCTATTAATCTTTGTACGTTATTAGGTAGAATTCACATTAATATAAGACTCCTTTAAAAGTAGTTAATATTGAATATAAATTTCATTTTCAATTTTAATATTTTTATAAAAAATACAATTATATAATTAATGTTATATAAGGTGAAACTCATTTATTATATTATCAAATTATATATTTTAAGAAAAAAAATATCAAACGCGAGCCGATTGTTAAAACCATGTTCACTTTAAAACTATGTATTTAAGATAATATATATTATTCATAATAATTCATTCCAAATATTAAAAAATGAACATATTATATAATTTAATCGAAGTTTGTTTTATATGAACATGTAATACAATTCATTCAAAATATTAAAAGTAAACGAATATATTATAATTGAAGTTTGTTTAATATGAACATGTAATACATAAATATACTTAATTACTTATTAGTCAATAGTAAATTAATTTATTTAAATTATAAAATTACAAATAAAATTAAAGATATTTAATAAAAGAAAATATATGAAAAAACAATGAAGGGGCAAAAATATCAATATAGGATGTCCTCGATGTGGGAATCATGGAAAACCATATTTTAAAAGGGAATCCAAATTGACCGGGATACCTTCTGTATGGACATCTTGAGATTATTAGTGGAATATTTTACTCATTCTGTTTTAGTCAGTTTATTTGTTATAACTATTAGTGTAATATTTACTCATTCTGTTTTATTAAATTTATTTGTTATAACTGTTTAAAGAAGTGATTATAATTTCTTAAGTGTATAAATACTGTGTAAGTCTCATCATTTTGTATTCAATCAGAAGAGCTCTTTCACGTGTGTGAAAGATTATTACATGGTATCAGACTTTTTGGTGACTTAGCGTCTCGATCATTTTCTTCCGCTTTCACTGGACTCCAGTATTCTTGCCTTCTGCCATGGCTGAATCTTCCTTAGTTCCAAAAGATTTCTCATCCCCGATCTTTCTACTATCAAACATTTGTAATCTGATTTCTATCCGGCTTGATTCTTCCAATTTCGTGTTATGGAAGTTTCAATTAACATCTATACTCAAGGCACACAAACTTTATGGCTTCATCGATTGATCTCTACCAAAATCGGCTGAATTTTTGGAATCTRCTTCTACTTCTTCAGCGGCCTCATTGACATCGAATCCTGCTTTTGATGACTAGATCGCCAAGGACCATGCCCTAATGACACTGATTAACGCGACGTTATCTCCAGCAGCACTTGCATATGTTGTAGGTTGCAATTCTTCACAACAGATCTGAAACACTTTGGTTCGCCACTATTCCTCTACCAATCGTACGAATGTTGTGTATCTAAAGTCCGATTTACAATCCATCGTCAAGAAGAATGGTGAGTCAATTGATTTGTACATTCAACGAATTAAAGAACTCAAAGACAAATTGGCCAATGTTTCGGTCTTTATTGATGATAAGGATCTCGTAATCTATGCCTTGAACGATCTTCCGCCTGAGTTCAATACGTTCCGTACCTCAATGCGTACGAGATCTCAGTCACTCTCGTTTGCGGAACTTCATGTGTTTCTTGTTTCTGAAGAGAGTGCTATCGACAAACAGGCTACACATGATGAAATTTTTTCACAACCTATGGTTCTTGTCGCTTCAAATTCTTCGGCCAAGAATCAAAATCAAAATTAGAACCCTAATGTTCCTCGCAGTAAAGGATCTTGTGGCAGAAATCGATTTTTGAATAATAATCGAGGAAGCTCTTCTCAAAATCAATTCAGTGGTCAATCTATTGGATCCAAAGGCACACGTCGGTCTTCTTTACCTTTTGGAATTCAGTTTAATTCTTCTAGTTCTGCTTCTCAATCACAGCGAGTTATATGCCAAATTTGTTTTCAGACTGGTCACACTGCGATTGATTGCTACAATCGCATGAATTATAATTTTCAAGGGCGTCATCCGCCTGCTCAGTTAGCCGCCATGGTTGATGCTCACAATAATGCAGCATTGGAAAATTTTTCTGCCCCTTCATCATCTTGGCTTACAGATTCAGGTTGCAACATCCATGTTACTTCTGATTTGGAAAATTTTACAAGTGCGACAGAGTATACTGGTGATGATCAGGTTACTGTGGGCAGTGGGCAAGCTCTCCCAATTACTCACTCAAGTTGTGGTGTTCTCACTACTCCTTCTTTATCTCTTACTAATCTGCTTTATGTTCCACACATATCTTCGAAACTGCTTTCGGTCCATCAGTTATGCCTTAATAATAATTGTATTGTTTCTTTTGATTTTGATAAATTCTCTATCCAGGACAAGTCTTCGGGCAAGATATTGTTCCAAGGACCCAACATTAATGGACTTTATCCGATTAATGCTTCTGCCCTGTCTACTTCCTCCAAGCTTTATTCTGTCCCTGTTGCTCATGTTGGTGCACGAGTGTCTTCTTCGGTTTGGCATGATAGGTTAGGACACCCTTGTGATTCTACACTTCGTTTTGTTTTACATTCCATAAATTTCCCTGTATGCAATTCTTCTTGTGTATGCAAACATTGTCTGTATGGGAAAATGCATAAACTTCAATTTCGTAATTCTGTTTCTATCTCATTGTTTCCTCTTGAGTTGATACACACTAATGTATGGGGGCCAAMTCCTCAACCTTCCATAAATGGATTTAACTACTATGTTTCTTTCATAGATGATATGTCCAAATATACATGCCTTTTTCCCATTACTCGAAAATCTGATGTTTCTACTGTTTTTCAGCGTTTTAAACCCCTTGTTGAAAATATCTTCTCTGCTCGTATTAAAATTCTTCGAAGTGATGGGGGTCGGGAATTTGTTAATCACAGTCTTGGTAATTTTCTTAGTACTCATGACATTTTCCATCAGAAATCTTATGCTTATACTCCTGAACAAAATGGAGTAGCTGAACGAAAATAGCGACATATTTTTGAGATGGCTCTTACCCTTATGTCTAAATCTTCTCTCCCTCTCAACTTTTGGTCTTTTGCCTTTACAACCGCTACATATCTTATTAATTGGCTTCCTTCTCCTTCTCTTCCAAAGAAGTCTCCATTTGAACTTCTCTTCAAGAAAATTCCTGATTATTCTTCTCTCAAGGTCTTCGGTTGTGCTTATTATCCTCTCTTAAAACCCTATATGTCTCACATGTTACAACCTAAGACCTCACAGTGTGTTTTTCTAGGATATCCGTCTGACTATAAAGGGTACTTGTGTTACAACATGATCAATGGTCGTTTATACACTTTTCATCGTGTTATTTTTTATGAATCATTGTTTCCTATTTCAATCCCCTCTGTTTCTTCCACTTCTCTTCTTCATGGTTCTTCTTTTCCATATTAGAATCCTCTTCCCATTCTCCTATCTTCCTTTCTTCCTCCTTCTCCTATGCCCTCACAGTTCTCTTCCTTTGTTCCACCATCCTCGCATATCCTTCAAATACTTTACCCAGTGTCAACACAAATACTTTACCTACTACCACCACTAGCTCACGACCTGATCAGTCCTCAGTTCTTGTTGTTGCTCTTGTTGTTTCTACTGCAAATGATAATATCGGATGTGTATCTTCTGCCCCTTCGTCTGTTATTCCACAAAATGATAATCCTATGTAAACCCGTAGCAAATTTGGTATTTTTAAGAAGAAAGTTTTTATGGCCACAAATTCTTYTGATTCTTGAGYTGAACCCACCTCTTCTACTGCTACCTCTAAACTTCCAATTTGGAAATCTGCTATGGCTGATGAGTATCAGGCTTTGGTTAAACAGAATACGTAGGTTCTTACTCCCTTACCTTTTGGTAAAAGTGCTATTGGCTGTAAATGGGTGTACCGAATTAAGCATAATCCTGATGGTAGTATTGCCCGTCACAAGGCACATTTAGTGGCAAAAGGTTATCATCAAGCATCTGGTATTGATTATGAGGAAACGTTTAGTCCGGTTGTTAAAAAGCCTACTGTTCGTATTTTTTTCTCTTTGGCTGCTCAATATAATTGGCCTTTTCGTCAACTTGACATTAAAAACGCCTTTTTACACGGTGAGCTACAAGAAGAAGTCTATATGTAACAACCTCAAGGTTTTGTTGATTCTTCTCGTCCAACCCATGTTTGCAAGCTCTTAAAGTCTCTTTATGGTCTTAAGCAAGCACCTCGTGCTTGGTTCGAGTGTTTCACCTCTCATTTGTTAACCCTTGGTTTTGAGGCTTCACATGCTGACTCTTCCTTATTTGTGCGCCCTATTGATAGTACTATTACATATCTGTTACTATATGTTGATGATATTATTATTACAAGAAGTTGTTCCACTTATATTGATGAGTTGGTTTCTGTTTTACATCTTCGGTTTGAAATGACTGACCTTGGTTCTCCGAAGTATTTTCTTGGGCTTGAAATAAGTCATTCTGTTGCTGGGATTTCTGTTTGCCAAACTAAGTATGCCAGAGATGTTCTCTTGCGATTTGGGATGCTTGCTTCCAAGCCTTGTACAACCCCAGTTGTACTTACTTCTACTACTGATTTGAGTGATCCTTGTTCTGAGGAAGATGCTATTGTTTATAGGGCTATAGTTGGTGCACTTCATTATCTTACATTTACACGCCCAGATATTGCCTTTTATGTTGGTAAACTTTCTCAACACATGCATGCTCCTTGTCTAGTCATTTAGTGGCTGCGAAGCGTGTTTTACGTTACATAAATGACTTGTTGGATTCTGCTATTGTTTTTAAGAAGCATGCTTCACCTACGGATGCTTTATGTTTAACTGCTTATTCTGACTCGAATTGGGCTGGCGACCCTTTGATAGACGGCCCACTACTGGTTTTATTGTATTTTTGGGATGTAATCCTATTTCTTGGGCTGCCAAGAAACAGTCGACTGTTTCTCGAAGCTCCACCGATGATGAATACTGGGCTCGAGCTATTACTACTGCCGAAATTTTCTAGTTGCGCCAGCTTCTTAAAGATCATCACATTATCAGCTTCAAGCCCCTAGTTCTATATTGTGACAATCTCTTAGCTATCCAGTTGGCTCGCAATCTAGTTTTTCATGGCCGTACGAAGCATATAGAGATTGATTTTCATTTTGTTCGTGAACAGGTAGTTCGAAAGGATCTTGATCTTCGTTCTATCTCTACCATAAATCAGCTTGCTGATCTGCTGACAAAGCCGCTCACTGGGGATCGTTTGTTGTTCTTACGGGCCAAAATCATGTCTTGTTAAAAGACTTATTCATTTGTGGGGGGATATTAGTGAAATATTTTACTCATTCTGTTTTATTCAGTTTATTTGTTATAACTATTAGTGGAATATTTTACTCATTCTGTTTTAGTAAATTTATTTGTTATAACTGTTTAAAGAGGTGGTTATATTTTCTTAAGTGTATAAATACTGTGTAAGTCTCATCCTTTTGTATTCAATCAAAACAGCTCTTTCACGAGTGTGAAAGATTATTATAGAGATACCCCGATATATCTTACATTACCATAAAATAAACGTGGGAATCAGACAGTAAGAATACATATTAATAYAAGCATGTACCTAAAAAATAACTTTATATAATATGTATTAAATATGTTATTACTTATATAATATATATATATATATTTGTTAGGTGGTCCCTAAGTATCTTATCTACGTTATACTAATAATGACTACTATTTTTGTTGTAGGAAGTCTCGGAGAGATGAATTTAAAGTCGGTGGAAAAGCCGTTGGGGTTCAAAATGGATTGTGCTTAAAGAAAATATCATTATGAACCATTTTCAAACMAAACAAAAYAAAATAAAATATTTATGAAACAAATTCCAAATTGTACCTTTTTCTTTAAATCACACAGTTGGCTCATTCTTCATTTTCTTCCCCTTCGCCGCCCAAACGTGTCCTGCCACCAAAATTTGGAGGCCTAGGTTTACCCACCTTTTTCTCAAATTTTGGTACTCCCTTCGTTCGTACCATGAATTTTTTTTTAATTTAAATAAATATTTAATACTAGTGAACTGCACATTATTCTTTAATAACGTCTACGTGGTTGGTAGTGATGAGAGTAATATCCATACTCTCATGACACTTCAAAGTTTAGACTCTATTAGAAAATTTTAAAAATATAGATACGGAGTGAACTTCTTTTTTTTTTTTTTTAATTCAACAATATGTGGGGTAAGGATTTTAAATTTCTGACATTTTAGTCAAACATATATGTGTTTTTTAACCGGTTGAATTATATTCAGGTAGACTAATAGATATAACTTTGAAATTTTAGAAATCAAATTTGTAATTTGACCTATTGCAAAATGTATAATCACTCTTAAATTATTGAGGATGTTACAATCAAATCCTCAAGCTATAGGGATTATTACTATTA